>JAPWTK010001268.1:0-65239 GCA_029963805.1 Aromia moschata
AAAGTCATGACGCACTTTTTTTGGGTAATTTCAAGGCTCATTTATTAATACTAGAAAAAAGTTCAATCAATGATGTATTGCCCATTTTGATCGATGGTCTTGATCGATGGTCTTTGGTCCAGGGAGGAAACGTCTACGCAGGCAAGAAAGCAAAACGATTATGTTATACTTAATTTTGATGTTTGGACTTAAGTGAGCTGTAAGAGTTGTGGTTTACTTGTGGGATCTACGATTTCATGGATTTAGGTGTTTTTGACTAAAAAAAAACTTAAGTGAGGCAAAGCCAAGGTCAGATTTTGTTTCAGCGTACATGGTGAACATCTGGTCGATGCACAGAATACATACTTTTTGTTGAGCTGTGTCATTATCCGGATTTCGTAGTCATTCATTATTTTTATCTGGATAAAGACTCTGTCTTAGGATACTCAAAATATTTACTTTTTAAATGTTTTTTTAAAAAGTCTGAAATGTCTCAACCTCATGACTCACTGTAGGGACATAACCTATTGGCAAAACTATTTTTTTCCAATACTTTAAAACTGAAAATACATGATTTCTTAAAGTAATATGAAGAAATATTATCGAAACGATTGAGAAAAAATACTATTTCGTAATCTTAAACGAATACATTCGAACTAGGTATAAAAATGATTCTTATATTCCAAAAAATAAAAAAAATATGAACAAATACAAAGATCCAAAAGTAATAGACACTGCCCATTATTTGCTATCCTTGATATAACTCTACACGTTCTTAATACTCACCATAATTAAAGCAACTTCTTACCCAATGAAATTTTTAATGCTTAGAGTTAACATTCTTCGCATTTGTTAGCCAAGCTTTAATAAAAATCCTTAAAAACAGGAGAAAACTAAATAAGTACATTTCCAAAATTTGTAATTTCAATCCTGTTAATGTGCATATGAAGAGTACAAGAATAAAACAGGAATTGTCCAAAACTTAACAAAACCACATTTTGTTCTATTATACTTATTAGGTTGTCCGAAAAGTCATGACGTATTTTTGCACTATATGTCACTACATGTATTTTTACATGAGAAATATCATCACGATCGGCTCGAGTGCTATACCATTTGACAGTCGACAGTTCAACCCTCATTTGAGAAACAAAGTAATCGATTTGGTGGCGTCGTTTGGTCTTTACATCAATTTGAAAATGGAAGATGAAACTGAATTTTCGGCATATTTTGCTTTTTATTTCGGCAAAGGGAAGAACGCAAGGCAAGCCTTTGAAAAATTGCGTAAAGTTTAGGGTACCAATGCCCCACAAGATCATCAGTGCCAGAGATGGTTAACCAAATCCGTCCTGGTGACTGATGTCACCGATGCTCCTCGCTCCGGAAGGCCATAGAGGCTGATGACGACCAAATAAAGGCACTGATCAAAGCAGAAACACATTCGACCACTCGTGACATTGTGGAGACACTAAACCTTCATCATACCACCGTTCACGATCATTTACGGAAGCTGGGATTCATCAGCAAGCTATATGGGTTACTCATGAAGTCAAAGAAATTCATCTCACCAATCGCATCAATATCGCCGATACTCACCAAGCCCAACAAAATCGATCTGTTTGAAAATGGATTGTTTACAACAATATTCGACGTAACCGATCGTGGTGCAGTGGAACCTGTTCCACCACACCAACGCGAGACCCCATACAAGTTTGGTAACTCACCAAAAGTTAGGTGGTCAGGTAGTTCTTAAGTCCAAACATCCAAATTAAGTATAACATAACCTTTTTGCTTCCTTGCCTGCGTAGGCGTTTCCTCCTGGAACTGTTCCGTGGACTCGTCAGTAAAGCAGGAGCAGTTACTGCGTTAGACGCCGAGTGCTGATATTATTATTTGGTATTTGTAGTTATCGGACTCAAACGCCAGTCGGCGAGATACATGAACCTGAGGCACAGATTTTTGGGGCCGGTAACGTATATAATGGTAGTAGTAAGAACGGTCGCCACATCGCTCCCCTTCCTACCTAGTGACAACGCTATGGGGAGGTTGACTAGAAATTCCGAGTAAATGCATGTAAATGCCCTAAGGAAGATTGATTGACGAGAGAAATGCGTGGCGAAGAAGATTCTATGAGACTAATGGGAGACAGAGGGAGTGAGAGAGCGATACGTGTGTCCGTGGCCGGGATACCAAGTCGCTGAGAAAGGCCGAATGCAGTGATGTAGTGAAAGCGACTCGTGGTCAGATGCCTAAATCTAACCTTCTTCACATCACGTCTGGGTCACCAATGAAGCGAGGTTTGCTTCCTTGCCTGCGTAGACATTTCGTTTTGGAACTGCTCCGTGGATTCGTCAGTAACGCCAGAGCAGCTCCTGTCTTAGACGTCGAGAGTTGATATTAATTTATAAGGTATTTGTAGTTATCGGACTCATGACTCAAACGTCTGTCAGCGACATACATGAACTTGTGGCACAGATTTCTGGGGCTGGTAACGGTAGGAATGGTCGCCACACTTTTGATACTAATTCCATACCCTTCATGAGCTTATAATACCATAATCCTGGGGACAGAACGAGGAATAATTGGGAAATCCATGAGTTACAAACGTCGAACCAGCAAACTATGTATATCACTCTGTTATTCTTGAATAGCAAACCCCATAACCTCATAACCCCGTAACCATACAATATACCTAAAACTCAATAACTCTATAACTTCATAAATCTAGAAATCTCACATACACCTAATTAATATGTGAACTGAGGGACAATAGAGCCAATACACTGTATAATTTCATAACATAGGGACAGAACCAGAATATCTCGAACCAGGAGTCGTTTTTTCGAAAATCTAATCTTTTATCGAAAACTTAATTGAAAATTAATTGAACAAAACATATCTCTGGTATTTTCGTTTGCTCGCAACGTCATACTGTAAAAACTCGCAGTTTTTAGAGTATGACGTTATTATACTGTAAAAACTGCGACTCATAAATAGCTTGCGAGTCAATGACGGAATACTGAAAGCTTACATTATTTTTGCTTAGATCGTTTGCTTGTCATTTGCTCGTTACTGCTCGTACATTATTTCTATTTGCTCATATTCATTTATATACAAAACAGAATGGAGGTTGAACGTTTCACCGACCCGGATCCCCTGATAATGATTTTCCCCACATTGTTTTCTCCTCGTTTGCTCGTCATTGGTCATTGGTATGATATTTGGGTTAGCTTTTTTGGTTGATCGAATTTTTTATCCTTCTCTGTTTTATATACACAGGGTGACCAGAAATTGAATGTACATCGTAATATCAGAGATTCCTTGGCCCAAAAACAAAACGATTTAGGCCAACTTGCATCTAGCATACATTGCCTCGTTTAGCCGCTAGAAAGCCTTAAAACTCTGGAGAAACTTTAAACGCGGCTAATTTGTGATTTTTCGGCGCAATGTTTAATATAGGTACGTGTTTAAAATGACGGGATATTTAGAAATCTGAAAATAAAATATCCACCGTGTTTAAAAAAAGAAGTTGAAGAACTCATAATGTCATTTTGAGGAAGAAAATGCAATAAATGCAATTCGTTTCAAAAAAATATCTTCAAATAAATATTCTAAACATATCCTAAAAACCAATGATCAAAATTTCGTTTTTACCAACTTGTCGCAATTTAAACTTTTTCGTACCTCTTATAGTTTTTGAATCCAATGGTGACCATTGGGAATTTGATACAGGCTCGAATTTGATACAGGCTGTTGATTCAATATTTTGTTAGAATATTGAAAGAATTAAAATATAGAATGATTACAATATATTTCAGTATTTCTTATGAATGTATTCTATAGATCAAATACGCACACACTGTATAATGCAATGGTATAATAATAATACACTCGACATCCACATATCCGAACTCTATATTTCCGAACTCACGATATTTCCGAACTTTTTCTCACGATATTTCCGAACTTGTAGTTCCACACAACCGAACTTGTCGCTGTCGAATGTCGCTGTCGAATGAGCCAGAAAACCCTTTGCGCATGCGCCAAGTTCGGTAATCCCGAGGTGAAGAAGGTTCGGAAATGTGGAATTTTGCGGAACGAAAAAGTTCGGATATGTGGATGTCGAGTGCAAAAACAGTACTTAATAATTGTTTATCTTTAAGCTAAAAAAGATGAAAACTTTATAAATTGAAGATATTACAGTTTTTCCACATCTAACCAAATGGAACCCCTCCGTGGAGGAAATGAAAGAATTGGGGGTCCATCTTTAAGGGCACTTTGTCTTCTTGTTCACCTTGACTCTGAAGTTCCTCAAAATGCTCGTAAGGCCCACCTTTGTCTGCATGATGCCAAATCGCTCACCTACGGTAACATTACATATATTTATTTTATTAGAAA
Source organism: Aromia moschata (assembly GCA_029963805.1). Lineage (NCBI taxonomy): Eukaryota > Metazoa > Arthropoda > Insecta > Coleoptera > Cerambycidae > Aromia > Aromia moschata. Next base: position 4,378 of record JAPWTK010001268.1, read on the forward strand.
AAATACTTTGAGTAATATATTGGAGTTAAGACCAGTAGTTTTTGTTTCCAAATTTATCCGCTTGATGGATGAATTCCTATCGTTGGTTCTTGTATATAAATAATATAATTGACCTTGAACAATTTTTAGAGATGAGCATAGTTATTTAGTTTTTATTTACCTATACATATCCTAGGTCCTTCTCCAAACGGTAAATGAGCGAATTTGTGTCTCTCCTTCTTTTTTTCTTCGGTGAACCTTTCAGGATCGAATTCTCTGGATTTTCGTAATATTCGTCATCGTAATGGATTCCTTTATGGGAATAAAAACGCCCATCCCCTTTTTGATGATAACATCCTCCCCTGGCACTTTGTAGTCTTTCACGCACTGTCTCGTCAGAAACGGGACTGAGGGTACATTCTCAACACCTCTGCACAGTAGAGATGAATAAATAGTCAAAAATAGAGCAAATGAATTGAATCAAATCTGATAAATTGCACGAAAGAACAAATAATAGAAATGACTTGATGTAAAGTAACATGATTAGTGAGGGCTATGTAAAAAATGGACGAGTTCACCAAATCGACGAAAATGGACCAACGAAACCAACATAAAAAGCATAAAAATGACAATTACCGTCAATGACCTGCTTCATGTACCTCAGCTCGCTCAGCGAATCATAGGTCATCTTGTTGTCGTGTCTCGCCAGGACGGATTCTATCTCCTCCCTGACCTTGTCTTGAATGTCCGGGTGACAAGCCAGTTCGAATAGGGTGAAGGTCATCGTGGTGGAGCTGGTCTCAAAGCCGGCTATGAAGAAGACGAAGCACTGGGCAGCTATTTCGTCCATTGTCAGCGATGTTCCGTCACCTGAATTTTATTTAGATGACTACAAGACTATAGGTAGACAAGTTATAAGTAGAACGTGGTGTTAAGTACACAACTATATAACTTATATGTTCTCAATTGTCTAATGTTGCGGTCAGTTGGTCGATTTGATGATTATGATGGATGATTTGAAAATTAAATTGCATCCAATGGAAAAACAGTAAATAAATCGAAAACGGTTAACTTTATCGACATACAACAAGTTCATATTATTTGTGTAAAATTGACAAGAGAATAACATGTTTCCATTAAATCTTTCGTACACATATTGAGAAAAAAGTTATGAGCAATTTTTATCAACCAAGAGTACATTTTGTAGCGTCTACAGCAAAGTTAAGTACGGATTCGTTTTTCTCGTCCCAGAAAATCCCCGTCTTCAAAGTAATTCTTTGAAAACATTCTACAAATTTTAAGAATTTTGAAATCAAAATTTTAACTTTAACGCCCTGTAACTTTTTTATTATCTACAAATTGACTAATTTAAGTTTGGCTTATCGCAATAGTGCTTATCGCACTATTTTGATAGTGCGATAAAGAATATAGACTTGGTCTGGTGACCCATTAATTTTGGGACACCTTGTGTATCTCGGTGTTCATAGTTGTGACAACACAAATTAATTACGTGTATGATATTTCACGTTGCGGTCTTGTTTAAGCAGTGAAATCATACTTTTTATATACATTTCAGTGGTTATAAATACCAACAAGTAGATCTCAATTGCCTCTCTTTTACAAGCTTTTATTTTACTTGCAATGTATGTCTGTTTGTTTGTTTGTTTGTTTGTTTGTTTGTTTGTTTGTTTGTTTGTATGTATGTTCGGGTCAAATCTTGCAACTGAATTTTAAAATAGTTATCCTCAATCGATTGCGTACACGTTTAGTTTGAATGACAATGCATGGTTAGCTAAGTTATGTCATTCTAAATTCAAAATGGCGGACGGTCCAAGATGGCGAAATAGTTATTTTTTGCGCACTCCCATGATATGGGTATGAAATGAAAGGGTTTGCTGAGAAGAAACAAGAAAATAAAATGAATTTTCTCTAAATCCAATATGGTGGACCGCCCAAGATGGCGGACTAGTTCTTTTTTGTGCACTCCCATGATATGGGTATAAAATGAAAAGGTTTGCTGAGAAGAAATATAAATAAAATGAATTTACCCTAAATCCAATATGGCGGACCGCCCAAGATGGCGGACTAGTTATTTTTTGCGCACTCCCATGATATGGGTATCAAATGAAAGGGTTTGCTGAGAAGAAATAAGAAAATAACATGAATTTCCTCTAAATCCAATATGGCGGACCGCCCAAGATGGCGGACTAGTTATTTTTTGTGCACTCCCATGATATGGGTATCAAATGAAAGGGTTTGCCGAGAAGAAATAAGAAAATAAAATGGATTTACTCTAAATACAATATGGCGGACCGCCCAAGATGGCGGACTAGTTATTTTTTGCGCACTCCCATGGTATGGGTATCAAATGAAAGGGTTTTCTGAGAAGAATACGACAAATAAAATTAACACTCTAAATCCAATATGGCGGACAAGTTATTTTTTGGGCACTCCCATGATATGGGTATCAAATGAAAGGGTATGCTGAGAAGAAATAAGAAAATAAAATGAATTTACTCTAAATCCAATGTGGCGGACCGCCCAAGATGGCGGACTAGTTATTTTTTGCGCCCTCCAATGATATGGGTATCAAATGAAAGGGTTTGCTAAGAAGAATACGAATAAATTAACGTCTGCGTTCAACCCTTCGAGGAGATGGTGTACTATTGCCCGGCTAAACAGTAAGACTTAGCGGGGTCATGACTTAACTAATATCAACCCATACCCTGGGCAAATTCTAGCGGTGGTGAAAAAAATTCAAAATGGCGAAAAACAAGATGGTCACCATACCAATTTTAAAGAGTTATAACGTGGTATAGGTTAGGGATAGTATGAACAGGTTGAGAAACATTTAGATACAAAAAACACGACGATAACTAAAAAATAAAAAATAAATTAATAATACAAAAAAATTTTAAAAACAAGCTTTTATTTAAATGCTCTAAAAAAGAAGAAAATAAATTTTAAATTGAATCAAACCCATCAATTTATTACATCACATAATTTATGTGATATAAAAGCTTGTCACGAGATTCACTTGTGTAGATAAACAAGAATGTAATAATTATGTAACTTGATCTTGACATAAGAAAATCTAAGAAAAGTATGTATTTTATAAAATAGGTAAATACATCTACACAAGTAAATCTCGTGACAAGCTTTTATATCATATAAATTGTGTAATGTAATAAATTGATGGGTTTGATTCAATTTAAAATTTATATTCCTCTTTTTAGAGCATTTAAATAAAAGCTTGTTTTTAATTTTTTTTATTATTAATTTTTGTAAGCTACGTTGGTTTCAATCGGTTAATAATCAAAAGTTACAGAGATGCTACGGTCTTAAGTAAAATTCTTAAAGTATGCATTAACTAAAAATGAAGCACGTCCCTTTTACTTTTAAACTCACCTGCGTGTTCATCAGAGGTGTTATCTTTGTTGTCGTTCTTCAGCTCCAACAAGAGATGCAAGAAATCGTTCCTTACGACTTTGTTCTTCTCTCTGAACTCGACGGTGTCCTGTGCCAGCTTGTAGAAGAAATTGCTCACTGGTTTAGGTGTTATGCATATGCCTAGGGCCTTCGCTGCTTTGGGGAAGTTTATGCCGAAGATGAGCTTTGCCACTTCGAATTTACTGAATATGAACACACGGTTCCCGTATTTTCTGAAAGGAGAATTCGGGTCCTTAAAACTGTTGCAGTCGATGCCGAAGGCACAGGATCCAATGACGTCCGTCGAAAATCGACCTAAAAGATATTTAATTATTATGAAATATATACCAAAAGAAATTCGAAAGTCACTAACTACTATTTTGTTTCTTTTTAAATATGTATATAATAATGAAATTTTAAAATTGCAGGTATATGAGACGTACAGTGTCAGACAAAAGTTAAGCAACTAAGGGAAGTTGTACATATTTAATCGTATAACACAATAAAATGTAAAAATCGGACAAAACATTTATCATATAACAGTCATATTCTTACAGGAAGTCATGTTTCAACAGAATAATTTTATTTGCACACTAGTAAGAGATATATCAAATCAACAGTTATGATGGCTGTAAAAGAGGTGACAAAAGTTAAGCAACTTATATTAAATACAATAATATTAATAGTCTATTGCATAGCCTTTATGTTTAATGACTTCAGCACACCTTCGGGGCATAGACTCAATCAACTTCTAAATAGTATGCTGTGATATATGTGTCCACTCTCGCTACAAATCCTCATACAATGCTTCAATATTGGAGTACCTGTTGTTATCCCGAAAGACAGTTAACAGTCTCCCACAGATTCTCAATAGGATTGAGATCTGGGTATTGCGAGGGCCATGAAATTACTGTAAGTTTGTTGTCCACGAACCATTGTTTAACGATATTTGCAGTGTGCTTTGGATCGTTGTCATGTTGGTATGGTCGGTGGGAGTGTTCTTGTATGGGGTTGTTTTTCGGCCAATGGTATGGGACCGCTGCATAAAATAACGGGTATTATGGATAGTTTTCAATACCTGGATATTTTAAAACACATCATGTTAACCTTTGCAGAGGAGGAAATGCCTCGCCGTTAGATATAACAACATGACAACGATCCAAAGCACACTGCAAATATCGTTAAACAATGGTTCGTGGACTTTACACTTACAGTAGAGATCTCAATCCTATTGAGAATCTATGGGAGACTGTTAACCGTCGAATTCGGGATAACAACACGTACTCCAATATTGAAGCGTTGTATGAGGCTTTGTCGCGAGACTGGACACAGATACCACAGCATAAAATTCAGAAGTTGATTGAGTCTATGCCCCGAAGGTGTGATGAAGTCATTGAACATAAAGGCTATGCAATAGACTATTAATATTATTGTATTTAATATAAGTTGCTTAACTTTTGTCACCTCTTTTACAGCCATCATAACTGTTGATTTGATATATCTCTTACTAGTGTGCAAATAAAATAATTCTGTTGAAACATGACTTCCTGTAAGAATATGACCTACTGTTATATGATAAATGTTTTGTCCGATTTTTACGTTTTATTGTGATATACCATTAAATATGTACAACTTGTTTTAGTTGCTTAACTTTTGTCTGCCACTGTAAATCTGCATTTACTGTTTCGTTGTCAGTTTTTAGTCGCTTCCGATTTAAACGAAAATGGCCCCACTTTCAAATTTGTTATGGCAAGTTCCACTTCTTTTTAATTTTTTTTTTATTAAAATCTCAATTATTGTCCATTTGGGCATTTTTCACCTTTTGTCAGATATGCCGTCTTACTTTCACATTCACGTAGCGGAGTGACAATATAGTATTGATGAGAGATTTTTTTAAAATATTTATTGGCTAAATAGGCCTAAATGTTCTGAAACGACGAGAAACAAATTTTTGTCTGTCTGTCTGTCTGTTTGTGTATCGGTCTATCTGCTTGTTAACCTCTTTAGTGTACACGATAGAGCTCGAGAACGCGTTAAGACATTAACTTAAAAGTTGGTACATTTATGTACTATGATGAGGTCTGGAGGTGATTAGATTTTCTTAATGGTTGGGGGATATACTTGAGGGAGGTGGTAATCTTCTTTGTTCTTAGGTAATTCGCAAACAACGCATGATATTTACTTTCAATTTGAGATACAAGTTCAACATAACAGACTCTGAAAATGTAAACGTTATTACTGTTATTAGCTTAGTAGGGTGGGGGCTTGAGGAGTTGGTTGTTGTTGAAAATAGGTGCCCTGTGTTGAGAATAGGTGAACATTTTTTATTTAATATAAACTTTAATCATTAAATAGTGAACAGAAATGTATAAGCATTTTCCACTCACAAAAATATCACATTATTTAGTTTCTCCTCTCATTTTTACTTCCATTTTCATATTTAAAATAGATCATAAGGGGCATAAAAGTCATTCAGTCAAAAACAATTCAGGTCATCAAGGTCATAAAGAGTTATAGAGGCCTTTAAGTTTATTTTGGTCATTGATGGCATGTGGGTTATAAAGGTCATAGTGGTCGTATCAGTCATACAGGTCATATTTGTCATAAAGGTCATATGGGTCACACAGGTTATAAAGGCCATAAAAGTCATAGATGCCATAAAGGTCATATCCAAATATCTCACTTTTAACAACACAACCTGATGTTTTAGTGATTTAGGCTAATTAAATGTGGAAAAGTGGATGTGGAAGAAGTGATTCCATTAACATCGGTTTTTTTGACGTTCATAGTACGATATAGATTTTATTAAAACGTTTCAATTTGATCAAGTGGGCGTAGCAAAATGAATTTGTTTTCCTTTCATTGAAAGTTTCCATTTTTTAAGCGTTTAAATATCGCGAAGAGAAAATTTTCACGTTTTCTCAATTTTTCTAAATGGGCTCGTGAGATTTTTCAAACAGAGCTATTTCTTACCAACAGTTTCATATCACACACTAATATTCCTTTTTAAGACTTCTGAAGATAAATGCAATCAAATATATACCTTAAACGTAATCAAATCTTAACAGAAAATAGGGTACAAAACAATAATAGTGTACGTAACATAATAATAGTCATGATAATATCATCTTAATAATGCATCTGATAACTCGTGCAAATTTGGCGAATTAATGCAATAATAAATTTATTGTTCGTTTAGTATTCTGAAACAAATAATTGATTAATTTTAAATGATTCTGAACGCTTTTCGTTAACAATTTTTTATATAAAAGAATTCCTTATACGATTATTATTAGTTTGAATGGGTTAGGTAACCACCAAGAAAGTTACAGGAATGTTTGTATTTCGTTAAACAAAATATTTATTTTTTCAATTCATATATTTCCTCGGCTTTATTTGCACATTATTCTGAGCACAACTATCACAATAAAGCAACTTTAATACAACATTGTTAATTTATTCCGTTGAGTTAACTTTTATGTTGTCTAGTGCGAGAATCACAAGTGAATAAAAACACAAAAACACGCCACATCGCAGAGGTGATTTAACGATTTTAGTTCATTTTTTTTTGTAGTTTCCTATGTTAAGTTACAGTAATATTTGCAGAATGACTGTCTCCAAAATTTTATAGTAATAGTCCAGGAATTATTCAAGAGGATTTTACAATTCAAAATCCTCTTTCCAATGTAGAATATATGTATGATTCAAGTATAAAAAGACGTGTACAATAACTTTGTATAGAAAGAATACATTTAGAAAAAAAGTTGCCTTTTGTGTAAAATGTAACCCATTATCAGTTTCTAGATAAAATCTAAATAAAGGCTACACAACCCTACCACTAGAAAATTAACAAAAACTACCACTAGAACTTACAAAAACTATTATACTCTTGCAAATCAGTTTTGAAAATTACATTGCAGTTTTAAAAAATGATATGAATGATATGATCTTAAATTTTCATATCTGAGATGTCGTGTACCATAGCTTACGGTTAGAGTTACTGTTAGGTAGAACTTACCTAAAATGTCTTTAATATCAACTGGATCTGTATTATTCACATTCGCCTCGAAGTACTTTTCTAAAACGATGCCGCAATCTACCAGACTTTGGCACATTCCTTTTAGTTTGCCTGTTGTGAAGGTGGGTGTGAGTTTCGTTCTCAGATTTCTCCATTTTTTACCCCCAGAGCAAAGAGGTGAGCACCTATTCAAAAATTGTGTTACTCGTCAATTTTGTTGAAGTAAGATTGGATAGACAGGGAAGTGAATGATAGGCAGGGCTTCAGAGCAGGATTGATTATTCGACAGCCACTGTCTATTTCTTAGCTATATAAGTTGATATACATTTGGGATAGGAACACGAATCGAACTGTAAATATATTGTAACGTTTTATTTATTTCGGGTTCGTGAGATGTGAAAAATTAAACTCGCACTTTGAACTAACACTATTTATTTAATTAATACAACTACGGACTAACACTATTTAACTACACTAATTTATTTTATACAATTTATATTAGAGCGTTGTACGGAGAGCGCGCCGTTCACATGATTCAAATAGAAACTGGAGACCCCTGGCCGAGTCCCCGGTTATTTATTCGAAGCGAGCGGTCTTCTCGAAGCGACCCTCTCGAACGGTGGAGACTGCACCAGCGCCATCCAGAGCCCGCTTGCTCGACGGTTCTCGAATATCATCGGGGCTTACGCATCGCGGTGCCGTGTCGTTAAATAATACCTGTGCCGCTGCACGGTCGACAGGCCGGCGACGCACACTGCTGGTGATTTCGCCACAATATTGAAGGAAAATCGTTGGCGGCTTAGGACCCACGAAAGAAAACATTAAAACAACTACAGACAAGGTTATTTCAGGATGCCCTCCATTATCAATGAAGTGCATCTTAAATAAAATGGAAAATTGAGAAATAAAGGTGGTCCCTGTTATAAGTTTCATATCCGTTTTTTTAATTTTATTTAAGCTGCCCTGCACTGATGAGGAGTAATAACACGACACAGAAAGAGTAATAACACAACAGTGTTGTCAGCAGTTGCTTCTTAGCTTTGTTTTATAGGTCTTAAAACAGATTTCCTAAGAAGGTTATAGGGAGTATTTACTCCCTACCCTAAAATTTTGTTGACAAATTGCTAGTAAGTCACAGAAAGCCTCTGGTGAGAGATGGAAATTACTTCAAGGGTTACGTGTCCAGAATCGAATATTGCGTATAAAGCCTCGTACAGACAATGCAAATATCTGGGGTATCAGGCGTCTTTTAATATGTTATGAGGAGTCATATGTGAAAAAAATGTTTAATTCAGTCCATCAGTTTTTTTTTGCAAACGGTCAGTGTGAGGGCTCAATATATTTGATACCAATAGTAGGTTTGTATCCAGGTATTTTTCATGGATAAATATAACACACTGTCTGAATATAAATCACTGTCTGAATTTTAGTGTCAATCAGATTGCTCACATACTTACTAAGAGGGTCGTCTTTCTCGTTAACATATGTCCGTCTATCGATGAAGTACATGGTGTACATTCCACAATATTTCCATCCTGAAAGAGAAAAATCCAATGAAATCCAGAAATTATGTCTATTACCCATTAGTTCTCAACCAACACTGGTGCAGATACCAGCGTGAGTCCGCAGTGTAAGAGCGAGTTGTATATGTACAAAATGTTAAATATAATTTTATATGTGTACAGTAAGCGGCACCTTAATGCGTACATAGGTGGATATTAAATGATACATTTGTATGTCATAGTTAGGCGAATTTACTTGGGCCGGGGGGGGGGGGAGGGGGAGGCTTGGTTGTACGGTTGTACATGAAGTTAAGAGGGGGATTTAGCGGAAATCTAAGGAGTAACGTTGCCAGAACTAACTGTAACTCTTAACTCTGCATAATAAGTCTTTATAAAAAAACCCTATGTTTACAAAATGCATTGATGTACGATCAATTAATATAAGCCAATTTAATTTTCAGACTGCGTTGCGTATCGTATAATAAAGTTTACTGTTAGCTTTTTTCAACCCAACTGCTGTGAAATAATTTTAAACAGTTAATATTACTTTAAACAATTATGAAACAATTTTAAAATATCTAATAGGAATATTATGTTGATATGACAACAGCGAAACAAGGCAGAACGAACGGTCCAATGCGTCGGCTTCAGCGTCTAAATTTCGGCGAATCGTAGCTCAGGTCAGAGTCGGGCTCAGGTCACTATTATTGCAAAGCCATACACAGAAAATACATCAGAATACATTAGTGAATATTCGAATAAACGTACTAGGAAGCGTACTATTACACGACGGTATTTAGGTGTGGTAATGTCAGTGGTCACGAAAAAGGAAACTTAGAAGGACTTACCCATTAAAACTCATAAATTGTTTAATGCAAAGAGTAACATTACTTTTTAACTAGCGTATGATATTTTGCAGGGCATAATTTTGCAACTTTTTTCGTCTTTTTGTTAAACAGTTGCAGTTTTATTACAGCTGATTTTGTGTTACTTAATTAATTTTACCTTTAATCTGACGAAATATTAGAGTCTTCCTTGTCTCAAAACAGGAATTTGGAAAATACCCTGGAAAAACGAGTCTTCCTTCAAGGGCAGACCTGTTCCAAATATCCGTTTGACAGGTATAAAAAATCTGGCAAGTAAGACTCGAATATTTTGTCGGTTTAAAGGTAACATTGATGAAGGTAAATTCTAATCAATTGTAAGGAAACCGCAATTGTCTATCAAGAGACGAATAAATCAATAGTGTACTGTTATCACTGACTTGTGATCTATGGCAACAACACGGATCCTGTATGCCCCACTTTTATAACTGGTCATTAAAAATCTAACTGTCATTATGACTTTATAACTTGTGAATCAAATTTCTCTGCATTTTCGGTCGACATTTTATGAGCTTCGTGGGTAAGTGCTCTTAAGTGCCATGTTTCGGGACCACTGACATTACCACACCTAAATACGGCTCCATTTTGTAATAGTTTTAATTTTCTACTTTCTTTGCTAAAACGTACTCCCTTAGTACGTTTTAATTTTCTGTGAACTATCGTTTTATAATAATAATGACCCGAGTCCGCCTTTTTTGAGATTCGCCGAGATATGACGTAATCACCATGTTCATGTTAGTAGCATCTGCGCATGTCAAATTCAACGACGACGTTTGTTGTTGTTTGGTTAATTTATATTTTATATTAGTATGCGAATATTATCCTTGGGAAATATTTATTGAGATTTACGTAGTTTATATGACCAGTAACCATTTTTTTTAATTACTCGTCTTACCGTTCGGCTACTTGAATCTACAATTTCTGCCATTGCCTTGGCAGACAATGTTGGGTTGTCTTGAGAGTAACCAAAATATTTATGTCCCTCTGTTCGACCTCGTAATTTACCGGAACCGCATTTTTTCTGTGGGATCTAGGTGAAACACAACCATGTTTTTCGAAATTTTTAACGATCCGATTAATCGTTGATATCGTCGGTGAGGGCCTATTGGGAAATTTTTCGTAAAAAATGGCTTTAATATCCCTTACAGACCGACCACCAAAATACCATTTAATTATTTGAACTGTTTCGTCAATGTGATAAATATCCATTTTTATTTTTATGAATGTATGTAGTGCTTCTACAATATGCTCGTAATAACGCACTTTTCTAATCTGGCACTAGACCAGAATAAAATATAAAATAGTATTTCAAATTTTAACTCAAACAGCCCTACCGACAAACAGGATGCATTTCATACGCCTGCGCTAGCGACTGGATCGCGATTGGTTCTCACCTCATGTTTACATCTACTCCACAAAGAAGTTAAATTATCAAGTGCCCTTCATTCGGCTATGTACGCAATAGGGTGCCGCTTACTATAGGTATAAGACAAGCGTGCGTCGACATCGTCACTTATAGGGTGGCTACATACTTTTGATCAACATGTATGTACCTGTATTTCATATGGCATATACAGGGTGACCCATTAAGAATGTAAACACTGCTCTAAAAACGTTGTTTGTTATCCGATTTGAACGGGACTTTTTTTCAAAAGCATCAAAAACTTTGCTTGTGTGCAAAAAATTCAAGACATTTCAATTTCCATTCCAATACCTATAACAATTTTTTTCTAACTAAAATATAGCTAAATGTATTTATCGAATGTTTTTTACTCTTATTACTTATTTATCTTTTTATTTACTTACTCAAATCTGATTACACCATTGGAAAGAAATGTGTTTTTAAACAAGTTGTGACAAAATCAGTATCGCCGGTGTTTGCGGTTACTGGCAAATGCATTTTTATCTAGAAACCGAAAAAAAAACGAAAAATATAAATAAAACTACAAAATATTGATTGTTATAATTGTTAACAATAACCATAATAACCATAGTGACAGTAATATTAAAAAAATAATAACTGACAATTTTACAGAAACAAAAACTGTTAGGTAAATTAATAGAATGGTAGAATATATAGAAAACAGGGAGACAATTGTACGTTGTAAAAAAGGAACCTTTAAATTAGTTTTATTTACAACTAATAACTTTATTTTCAACTTAAATTATTGTATCATCTGCTAATTTCATATAGTTTTTGTAAGTACATTCTTTACAATATTCCTTAATGGTTGCGCTCCAATCTCCGCACAAGCTTTCCTTATTTATTATTCTGGGCCGCATTTCAAGAACGTTAGCCTTAAGGACACGCCATAAGAAAAAAAATAAGAGGGGTTAGGTCTGAAATTCTCGTTAAGCCATTCTCTGATTTGTCTTGCTTTGTGTATTGCACACCTATCTTATTGAAAGTGTAGATTTACTACTCTTCCAATAAGATAGGTGTGCAAAATAACTCCCAGTATAAGGATACTGGGAGTTATTTTTTTCATTGCAAAATGCGTTCTGCAAGAAATATAGGAACTATTCACTATTCACATTTCCTTCAAAGAAGAAAGGGCTAATGGTTATCTGATTAAGTGTTGCGCATCATTAACTTTCTCACAATATTGGTTGTTAATTATTAATTCTGGATTTTCTGCAGCCCAAAACCTGGAGTTTTAGGATTAAATAACTCAATCTGTATTGAATGTGACCTAGATAAATTTAATTTCAAACTTGCAGCAATTATTTCGATTGTTTGCAGATTAATTTAAAATTTCCTGCTCAAATTAATTTATTTTTCTATGGGCTCTTTTCAGTTTCTAGAAAACAAAAAATACGTTTATCGGTAACCACAAACACGAGCGATAATTATGTCACAAGTTTTTTTAAAAGCAAACCGTTTTTCACAAAAAAATGGTACATACCCATTTGAGAGGCTGCTGGTGTAATTTGAATATCTTCAAACCGATTTAGATATTTTTTTAGCTAGAAAAAAGATTCTACTAGGCTTTGAAAATTAAAATGAGGTATTGGTCTTTTGGACCCAAGTAGAGTTTTTTGATACTCTGCCTTTTACAAAAAGTTCTGTTCAAATTGGAAAACAAATAACTTTTTTATAATAGTGTTTCCATTCTTAATGGGTCATCCTATTATATTTTACAACAGCAGGTAAGTATAAAGTTTGCGAAAATGTACTCGCTGTCTCGTGCACTATTGTAACCGCTCGCGTTATGGCATTTTGTATATGTATTTCGTACCTAGGGCTGCCTGATTGTCTGTCATTGCCTGTCATTTTAAATTGTGCAGCGAATCACAGCCAAAGTGCCAAATTCAGGTACAGAATGCTTGAGGTGCGAAACAAGTACATTATGTATATAGAATGCTCTTTATTATGCGTAAATATATAGACATATATTTCAATAGGTCAATAGTACCTATTTGTAGTAGGTAAATGGTAAGTTAATGTATATTTACCTATTGACATACCCTATTTACTTATATAAGATATAATTCGTTACAATTGTATATGTTTTGAGCTTGTTCGGAAGCGGAAGTTCGGATATGCTATACAGAATATTCAAAATAGGTCAAATACATTTTTTAACATAAGTAAATTTCAGTGTCCCCCTAGAAATCTCCAGTTCTTCTTCGCCCCTACCCTGGAAATAGGGGAGGGGGACTAGAATATAATATGAGAAATTCATTTTTTTAAAATAGTTTTTTTAATATTAGCTCTGAAAGTGTCATCAATGTTGGTAAGTAAATAAAATAATAATTTGATAGTAAAACATTTTTAGTAGAACACTGGCGCTAATTTTGAAAAATAACAATAATATACCTACTAGTCTAATAATTACTTAAAATGTTAGAATGCACAAGACATAATTTTATTTTAGACTTACACACAACAAATAGTTCAGAGTATTTTGTAATACATTTCTGCACTTCAATGCAAATTCTGGATCAATCTGTGTTCGTCCACTTACATACGTAATTAAAAAACATGGATGTAATCATTTTTTTTCTTTTAATGAGTTATATCATGCATATGAATATTTCAATAGTTATATCTAATAATTTAATTGCACATGGTACGTAATATTTACGCACATGAAAGAGCATTATGTATAGGAGTTTCGACGTTCATGACATTCTGTACCTGAATTTGGCTCCGTTGTTCTAATTAGCTGTACAATTTGAAATGACCAATCAGGCAGCCCTAGGTGCGAAATACATATACAGAATGCCATAATGCTAACCGCTCCATCCTTCATTTTACTCTCTCACAGTACTCACCGTTCGCTTTGGCCGTCATGTACCATTGGGCCGCCTTGTCGCCCATGGACATGGTTCTCCTTATGGGATTCTCAAAGCTGCCGAAGGGGAAGACCCCTTCTAGGGAAGGAACTCCCTTCCTTTGCCAGTATTGATATTTCCATTTGATGAATGCGTACGCCACCGCCATCAGCGAGGTAACGATTCCCAACAGGTTAACAAAAGATACGAAACAGGCCATGCCGCCCTGTAAAGATTCTCCTTAGAAAACAAGGATATTAGTCTTCACTTCTGTGGCAAGTTGATTTGATTTTGTTTTTGTAATACCATTATGTTTTTTTCTGTTGCGTTACTGTTACTTCTTATTGCATTATACATAAAAAAAATTTACAAACACCTCATAAACCGTTAACAATAATTGTAGGTCATGGTTAATAAAACGTATTTAGAAATTAAAGTTTTCATTAGTAATGGTAATGTCCTTGATTTATGTATTGATAGATAAAATTGGGATGGAGGACAGCACAAAGTAGACAAGTATATATATTTTTTTAAATTTTATTGCCGTCTTTTTTAAGCTGTTTGACTTAAATGCATTGAAAAAGAAGTCAATTAAATGTCGAAACGTCGGCATTTTAAAAATATATAAACTTGTCTACTTTGTGCTGTCTTCCACACCAATAATTATCTACCAAGAATTAAAGTTTTCGTGGCTACAATCTGAACTATACAGATTATACTAGAATTAATTTACAACCAAGTGATGGAAAAATTCAAGATGGCTGACTACCGGTTTCTCCGAAAATGGTACTGATTCTAGTTTTTTTAAATAAAAATAAATAAAACCTCTTTTATATTTTTTAAAATTTGGATTCTACGCGTCAGAAAACTTGTAACCTGAGTGTCAAATGTTGTTTTGGTAATATTTTTTTTTTAATTCTTATATTCATCATAGAGGACTGCGATACTGCTCTAAGTACTCAAAAACTGTCTGATATTGTCTATAAAACATAATCTTCCCAAAAAAATTACTCTTTTTTATTAGAGATCAAATTAATTCATAACAGTTTTTTATCTGTTCTTTGAATGAAAACTCATTTAGCTCAAATATAACACTAAGTGGGCCATTTCCATTTCAAACTGTTCATTTGATATGTAAAAATATCATATCAATATAATAATAATAATAATATAATAAATCACACCACAGAAATCGACATTCTCCCTCTAAGAGTCATTACGACTGTGCAGAGGGAGAATACACATGGAAGAAGACGTAGGACACACAACCAAACCCTGTGACAGGTGCCAATTGCCACAGGCGGGATTCGAACCCGCGCGGATAATAGCTCTCGGAGTAATCGCCATCTTCTCACCTGGCGCTTTACCCAGTGAGCTATCGCCGCGGTCTTAATATGTATAAATTGTGTTTAGTGCCATTTTTGGTGAAACCGTAATTTAGTCATCTTGGATTTTTTCGTGACTTTCAAGATATAGCTTGACCTGACCTCCTAAGCCACCCGGTATACTATACTATAGCAATAATAATATATTATTGCTATAGTATACTATAGCAATAATATATTATTATTACTATAGTATATGCTATACAATATGCTATATATACTATAGCAATAATTGGAAAATATTATGTTTATATTTATGTGCTCATGTATATGAGTTTGTATGCGTGTGAATATATATAATTTGTATATAAAGAAATTACTGTTTGTATATTAGGCTTGCCTATTTAAATAAATTCTTCTTCTTCTTCTTCTTCTAAAGTTTTTTCATTAATTTTATTCGATCACTTATCTACATTGTATATGCGCCCATCAGATTTTAAGGTAAAGTATCGAAAACTTTTGATACGATTAAATAAAACAATTCCAACTGGTCTGATCGTTTTTACACAATAATATTGCAATCAAGAGCTTTACGAGTAAAGGACTTGATTGCAACGTACTTTACTAGTATTTTAGTGCAGGAGTACTTTAAAAGTACTCGTAAAGACGCTTCATTTATATGAATAAATCCATTACATATTTTGTTAGTATCTACTAAGTAGTATGTATTATTACATAATATATAATATATATAATGTATAATAATAATACTCACCCTATAATTACTCCGAAGAGTAACCTCTTAGGTCCCTCTCAGGGATCTGTGCGGGAAGGAGTGGCTATTATTATTATTTGCCATGGCGCACTGGGAGCGACTTAAAATTATTTCGGTAACGCGTTTGCTTTACAGTTCTGAGGAAACCCAGAAAACTAAGAACATTACCAAATCTAGGGCATGTGCGGTTGGATTGGCATTTATACATCCACATCTATACACTAGTGTATAGATGTGGTTGCATATCAAGCCCTGATAGAGAAAGCGAGACAATTAAAACTCGTCTTCCCCGGCCAGGACTCGAACAACACGCACAGAGGTATCGCGACTGGAGAGACGGCGCTTTAACCCACTCGGCTACCGTGCCCCAATATACATAATATACGATTTTAAAATAAAAAAATCAATAAGAATCGTCTTCTATTTCTGTAACTGATCCTTACAGGATAGTGTTAGAATCTGAGACAAACTGATTGTGATTTAAATTAACTCATATGCAGCTTGATCTACTCAATATAGCATTTATTGCTTTATACTTTTATTTCACTTTATACTTTTACTTATTTCCTAGGTACTAGGTATGTAAATGGATCTGATTCGTAGTGATCTATTCTGCACTCTTTAAAATGTAGTCACACAAACAATCTGTGTTCACTGTAAACATTTTTGACATCGATTTCTAACATTCTCACTATTACGATGAACGATGATTCAACAAGGTCATATATATTGGTACACATAATTTGTTTACTTATGCAAACGATTAAAGCGGATTCTAGGTAGACATGTTTTTTAATAATAGTTTTATTTATCTTTAATAATATACCTACATACATATGTATTTAAATTTAAAACAGTGGCCGTCTGACTGATTTTTAGTCATTCAGTGGCCGTTGCTCTTTCCACTTACATCGATTTTAAAGTTACAGTGACCCCATAACTCAAACTGTCGAACCCCCATAACCCCATAACCTTAACTTTTAGATCCTCATGTACGCAAAACTCAATTTTTCGAACCCGACAACCCTAAAACTAAAGCTCTTATGTCCCAATATCTCTATTGGAGATATTAGGGAGATATTATGAAGAGTTGAGGTTATTGAGGCGTTCGGGATGGGGGTGAATAACGAAAATATATATTTTCGCTATTGCCAACTGATTGCCATTCGCTATTGCCAAACAATTTTTCATCATTTGAAATTATGTCTACACTATAAAGAACATTTATATCAAATATCAACCAAAGATGGTTTATAAATGAACTTAATAAAAAGCAAATTTAACGGAGTCAAAATAACAACAATTTTGGTGTTAATATTCAACGCGATTAAAAAATATCATAAGAAAATCTTACCTTGTTCAAGAGAACAAGGTAAGATTAACAAGGTTAAGAAACAAGCAAACTACGCCAGAAATACCACAGAAGGTTTTGGGATGGATGTGATTTACTTGGATAAAGTTAAAGCGCGTAATTTGAATTAAATATCTAGCATATGCGAAATATCAAAGTCACCCCTTAAAATCAATTTCACCCCACCTTACGGTATTGATCTGTACACCACCTTATGGGACGTCTGTAATGCTTGCATTACTTATCAATATGTTTTAGTTAACTCTACTTTTTTAATACTTATTTTTTAATTTTCAATTTTAATAAACTATTTTGGTTTTTTATATTTTTTTCGTATTTATCAATTCGTACTTATTACAACTTCGTTCTTTACACTTTATTTCATTTCCAATTTTTTCTTTAATTTTTTGTGATTAGTCAATCCTTTCCGATATTCCGATTTCCGATATTATAATTACCGATAACACCGAATATAAACTAATTTATGTTCGGTGCCGATAAGAGAGTTAAACTCGAGCAAGGAGTTAAACCTCATCGCTCTTGCTGCTCTTCGGGTTTTACTCCTTTATCGAGTGAAACAACAAGAGCTGCGTGAGGTTTAGATCCTCATGTAGTCGCTCGCTCAAAGGAGTTAAACTATATAAGAGTTAAAGGTTTCGACTCGGTATATGGATTCAATCGTTAGAGGATTTAATCGTTGAGGAGCGTTTGCCTCGCTACTCGGACATCTCGTGCTCGCTCATAGAGTAAAATATGTTTTGTTCAAGCAGTTAAATTTAAGAGCAACTCGCTCAGGATTTAATCGTAAGCCCTGACTTTATATACGCATGTATTTCTTTCCCGTGCTATGGACGGCATTGACCTCCTTCCTGAAACGCTCCAGAGCCCGCGTATATGCCTACTGTTACGCTATCCCCAGTCGCACCTTCGCGGGAAGGAGGGAGACTTGTGGAGTTGTACATGCGGGCACGCAAACATTCTAGTGATGGCACTGTGATGACACTGATAACGTAGTATGGCGATTCGCGTTGTTGAAGATTTTGTACTCTCCCTATTTCAATAGGAAACAAGCCCCGCACCGCGGCGGCCAAGGACTGGAATGGGAGCAGTTCGCTCTAATTTGTATAACGCCACGGCAACGTCTGCGTCTGCATTTCACTTAATGAACCTCTCTTTCTACATTTGGAGGATAGAATTTAGTTCACATATAGTATGAGTAAGTAGCCGGAGGTAAATATTTGGTACAGGATAAGACTTTCCACACATTTTGCACATGATACACCCCTAAAGCCCCACCCACTTGCGTTGCTAACTAACTTACAAAATGGCTGCTGTTCAAATCCGCCGAAAAAAGGTGGGGGGTTTATCTTACTGACTACCCAATAGTACACAGATCAGTGATTCAGACGATTTGACGCCGACGGTTGTGCTTATTGCTAGCAATGGCGGCCACGACGTGTCTTAAATGTTACGGTTTTAAATGTTAAAATGACCAGTCCCTAAACTTTTAATGACCGTGACTCGCCAATCACACGGAATATGTGAATAGAAGTGTGATTAGCATTGTGATAAAAGGAAGAGGAAATATAAAACTCAAGTTATGTTCAGGCAAATCTGCCGTTTATTGAAGTCAATATTACATATTATTAAAAATATGATAAAATTGTGTATAAACATATAATTTGTGCTTACAAAATGTACCTTTTTTAAAGCGATCAAATGCCAAAAAAACAAGCTTTAACAAATAATTTCAACAAATTATTGATGAGAAAATGTCATTTCTGTCTTTCAACTTATTTTTTCATTTCTTTCATGAATATCATAAGACGGATTGTGTTTTTTTTTTAATTACAAACTTTGTTTATTAATAATGGTGGCTATACAACGTAGTACCCACGTAAGAGTATTTTAAATATATAAAATTGTTATTTTGTCAAACTTTTTAATCGTCACAGAATATTCTAAGGTATACATTTATGTTAACATTTCATGTGTTCTTTAAAGATTGTTTTTCGGCATAACTTGGTCTGTCCGACATACTAAATATTGTGAACTTGAGTATCTGAGGTAAATAAACACTGTTTTCTTATGTACTGATGCGAAGGTTATAACAATTTGATCCTTATATTATTATAAATAATTATAAAATTTTAAAAAGTAACACTACAGTTATTGAATCTCAATATCCCGTTAACAAGAAGTTAGAATATATTTCTGATGTGTATTATTAGATTTTTTTTTTGGAATGACCTCCCTATAATTAGCTTCTGAGCCTTATCCACTTTTTACAAACACTAAAAAATAAAATGGTCTTAATAAACAAAGTTTGTGTTGTTTTGGTAGATTTTAAATCTTAAAATTACTGAAATTTAATAAGTATCTCACTGTTTGTTTCAATTATTATAACAATAATAATTAACAGTCTATAAAGCTGTCCTAGTAAGGACCGATCATATTATTTTAATAACATGATCATATGGGTATTTGATAAAAAACAATAAAAAAAAAACAATTTGAAACTATTTTTTAGGTTTCTTTGGACTGCCTAATGGAGACTCCTGAAAAAGAAAGAAAATGAGTTCAGTGAACACACACGTTACTATTACAAGAAGGAATATACTTTGTGTTAGTTATAAATGGCTTAAGATATTTTGTTTATTACACGTTAGCTGCAGTAAAATATTATATTAGAGTTACATAAGGTACTGTTACGTATACGCTTTCAAAATCAATAAAACCATTACCGATTTTTTTTCAGAAAAATTGCTTGGACATGTCAAATGGTACATATGAATTGCCATTTTTTGATACAGATCTTGGTTTTTGTTTAGCCACTTGTCAACAGGCTAAGACGTCATCGATATTTTTTTAACGACAATTCCCATTTTTTATCACCGAACAGGAAATACCACTTCTTATCACAGGAAACTAGTACAGTTCTTTAATTAAAATTTCGTTGTTTGCGAGCACCCAGTATAAAATGCCAGATACGGATGTAGATAGAAATTTTACTGAAATAAGGAATATTCTACGAATTTAGAGAAACACGTTGAAAAATGAATGCTCATTTATTATTTCATATGAAGTACATATGAGTTACAATTTGTGAAGTGGTCCTCTATTTTTCGTACTGTTTTAGGCTTTTTGTGAACTTTTTATAAAAAAAAATATGCCTATATCAGAAATGCCCTCAAACAGTTTTTCGATATTTAGTGTATTTATCATTTTATTTGCAATACGTAATACGTAATACGCAATACGTAATACAAAACAATTTCAACTCTTTTTTTAATAAACGCAATAACTTGTGATTTATTTTGTAGACTTTGATGAAATTTGGTGGAAGTATTGACATTTAAGGTCTTTACCCACTACACAGTAACATACTAGGAGCTTAACCGTATCGACACATGCAACCAAATATTATTTATATGGTTTAGTATCAGACAACACCCACAAGTGACAGACTTTCTCTGAAGTTAGTGTTTCTTTTGGTAATATCATTTTCAACTTTTCTCAACAATTAATTGAATTGAAATGACGTCATACGAAAATACTGTAAAAAAAAATTGTCTTCATCATCAACTAGGTGCCTATATAATGTTCAATATTCTCCCTCGGCTTTTCGTTTTCTTAGAGCTTCGTGAATCCAATAGCGTCGGATGGTCTTTTTTTGTGATTTTTCCTCCTCCTCGTCCAAAATAATGGCAATCATGGATAGTTCTTTTAAAGATAATTTCCTTATAGGCATTATTTATTTTAAGAAAATTTACAACGCGGTAAACTGTATAGATTCTCTCGACGGATGCGTCCGCTACACGAAAAGGAACTAAAATAATAACTATATTCAACTGATAGAACGGACTCCCAACGGCTAGCAAACGGACAAGGCAGGAATCATAAGCGTTGTATACCGGGATGAAACGCTGTTGATTCGTTGCAGTGGGCATAGTAGTGACCGGAGTGCTTCCTTTCGTGCCTGAAACGTTCCTGTTATGGTCAGGGTATGGTACGGTGTAGTGGACATACGCCTTCGCAATAATAATGGTACTTCGCAATAATAATCGAAAAATCGAAAAATTTGTCGTTTAGACTACTTTTTTATATATAACTTTTAAATGAAAATACGCTAAGCTAAATATTGAAAAATCTTTTGAGGATGTTTCTGACATAGGCATATATTTTGTTTTGTTTGTTTTTTTTATATACTGGTTGTGTAAAGTCGACATTGGCCACTTATGAAAAAGGACAAACAGAAGTGAGACGACAGATAAGAAGCAACCGCATACGCATCGAAAGTAGTGGGAAAATAAGACCGGCCCACTCACCACCAGTGTTCCTAAACGGCACGGACAACTGACGCATGCGCAATAGCGGGGGAGGCACCTAAGCGCGCATTGGTGGAACAGTCCGCGCGTCGTTCAAACGCACAAACTTTGCTATGCAGCGCGCTTAGGGTGCCGTCCCTCGCTATTGCGCATTTACTGGCGGTGAGTGGGCCGGTCTTATTTTCCCACTACCTTCGATGCGTATGCGGTTGCTTCTTATGTGTCGTCTCACTTCTGTTTGTCCTTTTTCATAAGTGGCCGATGTCGGCTTTACACAACCTGTATATACAAAAGATTGGGATTCTTAAACATCACGAATATGGGATAATACATTAAAAAGTTTTACTCATATATGGGGTGATTGATCAAAGCAATTCATTAAAAGTATTGGGGTTTGTATAAATGACTGATTTTTGAAAATTTGGACGTAGGCCTATGGTGGACTTGATGAAAATAGCTTCAAGATGGCTGCACTTCCGGTTATACCTGAAGTCGGCATCACTTTCCTTATTTTTACTGGAATGGTACCTTTTCTATTCCAGATTTCAATTATACAAATTAGTTTAGGTATATTTTCATGAGGTTTCTCTATATTTTGTTCATTAGCACCATAACATTTGAAACTATCTCTAGTGGTCGTTTTGGAAAATCTGGAAAAATTTGGAAAATAAAGTATCGCTATTAACACTGTCGTTAGTAGAACCCTAAAGCTATGCAGCAATGCTTTCATTATTTCTGAATTATGTACAGGGTGTTTAAAATAGAACTACCATTTAGCCCAACTTCAAACCATCCAAACTTAATTGTTTTAAATACGATGCCACATATTTTACTTCACATTCAATAGTTTTATAATTTAATAGTTTTATAGTTTATTTATCTATATTTAATAGTTATTTAGTTACTTAGGGTTTCTTTTTTTAATTTGCTTATAACTTCTTACAAACCGTTTGATTTTTCACTAGCGTATCATGAAAATGATACTATTAATGATGCTAATGTGGCATTATTTTGTTTTTCATTTTATTTTCAATTATTGTGTTTTTCATATTTTCTTTATGTTCAATCCTTAATATTAAAAATTTCCGATGGACTAATGCAAGGTGGGCATAGGTAATATTTATGTTACAAATGCCACTATCCAATAGTATTATTGTTAATCATAACCACACCTACTCATATTGTATATTCTGTGACTGGGTAAAATAAAATTTACCTTCTGATATATATGAAATACATATACAATCAGTAAGCATAACCAAAAGCTTCTATAATTTTTAAATTATATTTTAACGTTTTAAATAATAGAATAGAATATAATTTAATTCCACTAATTTAATTAAAATGTGAAGTAAAATATAGGGCACCGTGTTTCAAAAAATTGAGTTGGATGGTTAGCAATTGGGCTAACTGGTAATTCTATTCCTTGCATGTAATTGAGAAATAATAAAAGCATTGTTATATAGCTTTAGGGTTCTAATGACAGTGGACAGTGCTAATACCGATACTTAATTTTCTAAAATGACCACTTCAGAAAGATTCAAATGTTATGGCGCTAATGAACAAAATTTCAAAAAAAAGGAATAACTCAAAAACGGTAAAAATAGTATACGTATAGGGAAATGTAATGGAAATCTATCTAAAATAATGTGTAGAATCTAAATATGCAATAAAAAAGGTACTATTCTATTTGGAATAAGGAAGGTGGCGACTTCCGATATAACCGGGAGTGCAACCATCTTGAAAATATTTTCATCAAGTCCATTAGCTTAAGTCCAAGTTTTAGTTTCGATCAATCACCCTGTATTAGATGAAGTATCTCGAGTTTCCTGGATAATCAAAAATTTTATAATATACAGGGTGTTTACATCTATTTTTGTTATAAACGGAAGTCCCGGATCTCTTAAAGTATTTTACTCAAATAGAATATATCGACTTGCCGAATAGAACATATCGACGACCGCCAAATGTTCAGAATTTAAACATATAATAGGTGTTGCCACCTTAAGGATTTTTAAAATTGCCGCCTTTTTTATACGTACGAATTTGTATCGCCAGAGGGCGCAAGATATGTTGATGTCAGTTATCAGATGTCAAATCGTAAAAATATATGGCGTTTGTAAATCGAATGAGACACCCATATATCTAATACTCCTATATTGCTAGAAGGGTCTGGAGATTGGCGAAATCACCACGGTGCAGACATATATGCGTCTGTATCTCTCTCGTAACTACTTCGAGTCTTATGCGCTTGCTCGAGAATTGAACATCCAGTCACACACAACCAATTACTCGTGACGCTTGCGCACAACAGGTCAAGTAGTCATTTGCTGTCTCACTTACCCCGTGACACCTCTACTTACGGGAACCAGCAATATAGGAGTATTAGATATATGGAGACACCCGAGTTTTTACTTAACCCAAAACCCTCTTACAAGGTAACAAAAACGAAATACAGTCCACTACATCATTACGTGCTTCCCGCAAGAGAAAACATCCAACAATAGGTACATGGTTTTGAGATATCAATACAGTCCCACCGCGATGGGATATCTGGTATATGTATGTTCGAATTTAAAAAGTGGATTTCTGGAACTTCTTTCACATAAAAATACTTGTTGCTTACCAGGTCTAATTCATCTAGCGATTCTAACTTTGCAATCGGGGCTATTTTCTCTTCTTTGCAGTCCTTTTCTTTGCTTAACAGACATTCAGCCCATGACGGTTCTTGATACTTGTCGAAATCAAACGCCTTATTAAACGATGCGAACCTAAAAAGCAACTTCCTTAGAAGAATATTTGGGAATATTTAATAAACTAAAAAAACTGGGCACACTATTAAACAAAACATCAACTTTGCAATGTATTTATTTGTAGTGTTATTTTTGTATCAGTACAACATCTGTGTAACATTGATGTGATATCAGTAATATACTGATTGTGTACGTTGGTTTTAGCACGAAGTATTATCAAATAGTGAGCAGGTTATGGTTACGTTTAGCTATAATCTTATTGGATAGTGGTGTGGGTCGAGTCCACTTTTCCCAAAGTGGGCATGGCAGATATTATGCCACAGAAGTTACTATCCAATAATGTTAAAGTTAAACATACATACACTTACTATTTTACTATCAACGTTAACGTCAAAGGTCGCCTTCTGTACATGCATACCCGTATGATGATGGCCTTACATACAGAGAAGTAGTAAAGGTTGGAATAATCCTGAGAAGTTTTTACAAAAAAAAAATCCGCTCGAACAAGTCGATTCGTTTTATAAAAAGACACATTTTTCAAAAGGTCTTAATTTCCTTTCAGGTCTTATTTTTTCATTCAAAACAAAAAACAATCTACAAATGTATTTTTTTTGATAATAAAAAAGATCGACCAGCACGAGCCTGATTTTTCTATAAAAAAAGGCAAATATTTATAAAGAAATATCTACATAGTTCGTTCCAGACTTTACGACTCCACTGGGTAATATTCACGTGCTATCTTTATTTAATTACACGGAGTCATAGTGATGTCGTAACTAACATAGTGTTGTTAATATTGAGATATTCAGGTTCTAACAATAGTTTTGTCATCAAAGAAGAGGCATAAACAGTTATTATTACCGTAATAATGTATGGATTTTATTAAGAAAAACTAATTTATTACATACTGTTTACATAGTGTGCACAATTCATTACATTAATTAATAATCATTATCAAACTTTACCTATGAAGAGCTTGGGAATGGTGACTTTTTGAGATTGGCTTTGGCTCACTAACTGATCTCTGAAACGTATATCTATTTCTACTTGGATCTACTGCTACATTCTCATATTCAGGCATCTGAAAATATTAAATCGTTCTATATATTATTCTAAGAAGAAGAGGGACAGAGAAAGATAACAACAAAAAAGGCGTGTAAACGCACCTCGTACGAACTAAACTTGTAGCAAAATAACTGATGGAAAAGAAATGTATTTCTCACGTGCTTAACTCTAACTGTAGGGGACACCGGGGCTGGTTGAGCACGGGGGTAGGTTGGTACAGAAGCAATATCTCGAAAAATTATAAGCAGATAATGCTTCTGCTGCGACTAGAATGCATGTTGTTGCTGTTGTTTGTAAATCTGTGGTTACTTCCGTAAATGTGTGTTAGCTGTGTGTGCAATTTAGGAATTCTTTACGAGGTGTGTAAATTAAGTAATGACACTGATTTTTTATTATTTTTTTTTATTTGAATTAATTATAATTCAGTATTGTCTCCTTCAAAATAACTTGCTTGAGAAGCCACACAGCGCTGGAGGCGGTTTTTCCATTCTTCATAGCAGTGCTGGAACTCATATATTGGAATAGCCTTCAGCTGGTGGGTTACAGCCGTTTGAATGTTTTTTATGGTTTCGAAATGACGTCCCTTGAGGTGATTTTTCAGTCCCTGGAAGAGAAAAGTCACAAGGACTCAAGTCAGGTGAATAAGGAGGCTGAGGAGCCACAGCAATATTTTTACTGGCTTAAAACTCGTTTACTGAAATGGTTGTATGACAAGGCGCATTGTCGTAATGCAACATCCAGTTATTTGATCTTCGAGTTGCTCATTCTTGGTTTTTGGGTCGTGGAACTCAAGTGTGCCAGTCCATGCTTAGGCGCTTGGTATCACCATAAAAAATGGACATGTTCCATAAAATAGGGATAATTTTCAATCGATTCCAAAAAGTCAAGGCACCTTTCTCTCCTGATGTTCTTTTGTTCCTGCGAAAGGTTTTTTTGGAACCATTTTTGCGCAGATTTATCTCATCCCCAATTCGTTAGTCAAAATCTGATAAACAGTGGTGTGATTCAAATTTAACTCTTCCCCGAGCAATCTTGTCAGCCGACGATCTGAACGCACAAGATCCCGTATTCTATCGACATTTTCATCGGTTCTTGAAGATGAAGACCTTCCGCTGCGTGGTTCATCTTCAATCGACACTTTTCCTTCTGAGAATGCCTTAAGGCACCGAAAAACCTGGGCTCTTGAAAAAACACCGTCTCCATAGGCGTATTGAAGTTTTGCAAAAGTATCCGTTGCGTTGTGTCCAAGTCTGAAGTAAAATCTGTTGGCATACGTTAGATCGGGCGCTACGTTGCCAGTCTCATTCCTTAATTTACACACCTCGTATAGTGCCCGTAAGTAAATATATTTCGTTATAGAAAAATATGATTAGAGTTTTGCCGATTCGAAGTCTAATTTGAATTTATTGATATTATGATATTATGGAACTATATGATTTTGATTATCACATGACCTACTAGAGAGTTTACAGCGTATACATTTACGTTTCATTTTAGAAATGAGCGATTAATTTACAATGCGGAATTATAAGAAAATCTGAGAGACGAAAAACGAGCAGTAAAATTCGTAAAGAGATCGACTTTCATTAAGGGCAGCTGCAAGGATGTACAAAATTACATTAATGAACTTAAGCAGATATTGCAAAAAGATTTCGGAAGTAGAAGTCAATGCTTCAAATACAACAAAATATTACTGTTAGCTACATAACATTTTTGTCGCCTTTCAATTTATTTGCTCAATGTATTTACTCAAGAGCAAGATGACAATCGTAGTCAATATTTAAAGGAAGCGGCAGATATATATTATGGCCTCACGCCAAAGGAAGTTAGAAGAATGTCATTCTTATACACTTTTTCGTTACAGCTATCCATACCAGACAATTGGAGTAAGAATGAAATGGTGGGTCCAAATTGGGTTTCGGATTTTCTGAAAAGAAATACTTCTTTATCCATCAGATGTCTGGAAGTTTATCTCGGGCAACAAGTTTGAACCAAACAAACATCGATGCCTTTTTCAACAATTTGAAAATTTGAGAGTGTCTTAAGGAGATATAAGTTTGGCTCAGGTGATAAGTACATGAACGAAACGTGGACGGAAACCGGCATCACTACCGTATAAAAACCGGATCATATAGCATGCCGAAGCGTAAAACCAATGGGACGAGTGACTTCTGTTGAACGAGGTAGTTTATTTATCCATTTGCGTATCCACAGCATTTGCTGTTTCAGTGACAGACAACAGTGTCTCACCATATTTTATTTCCCAAGGGTATGCTTTCAACCTCAGTTAATAAATGGAGCTCCACCTACCAGCATTGGAAGTGCTAATTATTCAGTGTGGATGAAGGAAGAACATTTTATAGACTATACCAAACTTTTAATAAAGCACGCCGAAAGTTCCTGTCCTGTTCCTGCACACCAAGATAATCCTGTATTTTTGTTACTTGATAACCATGACTCACACCTGTCTCCAGAAGCTCATAATATATGCAAGATTACTGGTGTGACAGTTTTATCCTTCCCTCTCACTGTAGCCATAAGTTACAAACATTAGACCGAACTGTATATGGTCCACTTAAAAAAATATGTTAACACCGCCTGTGATCCTGGAGCTACAATGTCGATTTATGATTATGTGTATGGTTGTTTTGGCAGCAACCCCTAATAATAGATATAATAGCTGGATTTGGTAACTGGAATATCACCTTTCAACCGAAACATTTTTGCAGAAAGTGAATTTATGGCGGCTTATGTTTCGGACAAACATGCTCCACAAAGCGACCTATGCATCTGATGAAAATGGTCATCTAGCCATACAGAATGATGTAAATGAAAATCTTAGAGTAATAATACTTCTGCAATCGATAATTCAGTTGAGTCATTTGACAAATGTCCTGAATAAAGCACTTTGCAAATAGTTATGGAGATGTGAGGCAAGAGTAGAATATTTTTCTGTATCCAACGATAAAATATGAATCGTTCCCAGTCACATGACACCAGGAAAAAATGTTATTTCAGATGTTCAACTAGGTTGCAGCAAAAATATAAATGTAGAAGGTTCCTAGAAGAAAACCCGTTCCTAAAGCTGGAGAAAGAAAGTTGAAACTTCAAACGCGTAAGAAAATGAGTTCAGCAATTCTTATTGACATACCTGCAATGACACAGTTAAAGGACGAGAAAAGTCGAGGAGGGGAAGAAAAAAGAAGCTATTAGGAGGAATGTGTTTAAAATGAATAATACATCTGCAACAGAAACCAAAGCAAAGAAGAGATGTTCGACTGAAGTTGTCACAGTTGAACAGAAAAAAACATATTATTTTTTAATCAAACAATGTATCAACCAACCGCGGTGTCCCCTACTCCGTACTACTCCTGAAAAGCAGCGGGTGAATTCACCAGTCAATAATGGCATCTTCCACTAAAGCCATCAAATGTTATATTCTAATTAAGCAATAGGAGCAAAACGAAAATTTGTTATCAGCCATTTTTAACATTTCGTCAGTTACTTCGGAAAAAATAAACATACTTAAATAGTCGATTTGACTAGAGCTAAAAAATAAAACTAAAAGCGTAAACAAATATATAACTGAATGAGTTGGGGGTACAGACGGGAGGCAGATTTTGTCGTCTAATGGAAATGTGCAAAATACTCATATGTATTTATAAGTATGATATAATAGTGAAGTGGAGTTGGAACCACAGTGTAGAAACAAACACAAACGTTTTCCGTTAACACCAAAACAGTATATTCTCCTTCGCGTTTGTTCAACCATGTTAACGTTATCAGATGATTACCTAACGTGACTAAACTAACTAATAAGTTATGGTCCGAGAGGAAGCGATACCTGGAGGTTGATTATTTTATTTCGGTTGATTTTCGTAATAGAGGTTTTGGATAAGTTAAAGAATTAAACGTTTTTCAACTGATCCAGTGTGGGTGGATGTGAGCTGAGGGGCCTTCGGAATATGTTCTTGTACGTGTTAGCAGTTGTAGAAAAACACCTTGTAGGTGCGACTACGAAACGGATAAAATTGATGATGACGGATATTATTGATTCCATAGCAAAGCAAAAAAAATGACAAACTGACAAAAATATAATTGGACAAAATATAAATGCAGAATCTGAAGCCTGAAGTTCAAAAAAAAATACTGCTGACTTTGTTGAGTTAGGATTAAGAAATAATTCCTGTTTATTTTGCTGATTAGTATTTTATCCAAAAAAACATTTTTGTACAAAATGTATTTTTATAATAAGGTAAATAAAAACATTGTCTTTAGGTTTACTAATATAGAAATTGTGTATATAAAAACAAAAACTCAAAACTGACTAACCACCGCACAGGTGAATGAAACGCGACTATATACAAGTTGAAAAAAGTGGGCGCGACTAACAAGGTTAATGAAGAAAATAATCTTCAGCGGGTTCGGTAGTGATGGAAAGACCTTCATTGTCTTAAACCTTATATACTATACTATAATATACTCGAGTTTCATGTGGTATCAAATTGACTTATTTCAAAAATCTGTTTTATTTAGGTTCATATCAATAAAACTAAAAAGCAAAATAGTTTGAAATTTGTAAAATAATTTTTAACATTTTATATTTTGTATATTTATACGAATATTAAAATTGTAAGGACTATATTTATTAGAATTACATATTTTCGAATTACAGTAGTAGGTACCCAGTGTTCCTAGACGGCAGGGACAACTTTGGCGCGGCACCTAAGCGCGCATTGGCGGAACAGTCCGCGCGTCCTTCAATGTCCAGGGTAGCCGATGGCTTTCACCTCGCGCTATTTTAAACGAGCCCGTCTGTTCCCCTGCTCATATTTTCATTAATTTATTAATTTCGTTATTTATTGATTTTTTTTAACGCACTAACCTTTTACCTTTTTTCACGTACTAGTGCAACTGTAAAGAAAAATATTGATTGCATTGGGTCCAAAGAAATTGATTTAAAACGTTTGTAAAAAAAAGAATTACCCGAATTTTTCACTTATCGATTCAATTGTTTATTGACCAAGACCACCAAGACCACATATTGCAATAAACAATCGCATTGAAAAATAAAAAATGCATAGTTTATTTGTTCTGACGTAGCTTGATATATTGATTTAATAACTTTTTTAATAAAATATATTTCAAAAAAAAAATATTGATTCGAATTGAACAATATCGATTATTTATAGGTTTATTGTTATGTAACATGTAAAAAAAAAAAAAAATTCGTCGAAGCGCTGAGAATCGAACTTTCGACCATCGGATCCAAAAAGCAAAGGCGTAGCCGCTTACTTCACGGCCATATTTGTTGTACTCGGTATATATGTCACATACATATGATCGCCAGAGTTTATACTGAAGTTGTTATTGATTTTAAGATAGAAGGGCTTAGTTGTTATGGTTACTTGATTGAGTTATAGAAGGTTTTAAGCATTTGGTTTTTAAGTTTTCGGGTTAAGCACGCTGGGTAGCAGAGTTTGTGCGTTTGAACGACGCGCGGACTGTTTCGCCAATGCGCGCTTAGGTGCCGCCCCCTGCTATTGCGCATGCGTCAGTTGTCCCTGCCGTCTAGGAACACTGGTAGTACCTCTACTGTAATTTACTGTATTAATCGTTACATTATCCTAAGTAATCGGAGGAGACGTCAGCACGGATAACCAAAAAACTCAGATTAGATGGATTTATTATAAAATCGTTGACACACGCATTAACTGATATTATTTAACTGTATGGATGTATTAGTTTTTATCAAAATTTAGTGGGTATGTATAATAGGAAGGGTTTACATAAATAAACAATATATTACATGCATTTCTAGAACCGAAAAAAGCTTTCAGAACTCGGACGAAACGAAGTCGTCCTTGCGATAGCTTGGACAACACGATCCGAGGCACATGAAAGGTGACTGGGATTATCAGGTGGCTCGGAAAATCGGGACTCCACTATATTTATATCAGTGTGGTTCCAATAAATGTAGTCTCTACCAATACTAATATTTGTGTAAATGTATTTTAAAGCGCATTTTATGAATACATAGCTCCACAAAAAAAATTGGAAGTATTTACTTGGGACCTGAGTTGCCTTACTATACCGTGTGTGTAAAGCCGTCATCGGCCAGTTATGAAAAATGACAAACAGAAGTGAGACGACCGGTAAGAAGCAACCGCACACGCATCGAAGGCAGTGAGGGAATAAGACCGGCCTTCTCATCACCTGCTCTAGTCGTTAGAACGAGAAACGAGAAGTGTAGCATTTATCCTTTTTCACAACCGACCGATGTCGGCTTTACACAAACTGTATGTAATCGAGCATGCTGAAACCCAATCCGATGTCCAAATAAACCCATCATGTCAGTTTTTTTAACCTTACGAAAAGTGACTTATTGTTGTTCCGAGAACGATTTTGTTCGTGTGTTTGCGTCCAAGGCACCTCCACGTGGTTGACGATGGGTAATTTATTTAATGATTATTAAGGGCTTTCGACCACTGCCGAGTCAGCTGAACATTATTTTCTGGATTAATAGCTGAATCTTATGTAATATTTTCATATGATATACAACCCTTTTACAGTACGCATTTTTTTTCTTCACAAGTACATATGAGCAGCTGAAGTATAACTCACCCTCCGAATAGCTTATAACATCATAAAATAATACAAATAATGCGTAAGAAATAATAGTCAGCTGGTATAAAATTGTTTATAAAGAGATCTTGTTTAACGTATTCCGAAGGCCCTTTCACTCACACTCACCCACACTGAACTAATTGAATTGAATAACATTCCACTTGAAAATCAACATGTAAAAAATAATCAACTTGCTGCCTCCCGGGTCGTAACTTATTAGTTAAGTTAGTCACGTTAGTTTTAATCATTTCCTGATAACGTCAACATAGTTGACGAAACGCGAGGGAAATTATAGTGTTTTGGTGGTGCGGTCGCCAACTGATATTGGTGTTTGACATTAACTACACTTCAACTAACTATTGTTATTAAAATCAGTCGGCATAAAATTTGCAATAAAAAGTGTCGCTTCCTCTCAGACTATTGCTTATACTAAAGTTTATGTTGGGGTTTCAAGTATGTCATTATAGTTAATGTGGTAACAATAATATTTTTCTAACAGTCATGGGATTTTAAACTTTCAAACTAGTCAGTGTGTTTTGACTTCATATGAAATACGTATGTGAAAAAATATGAAAAAATCACGTCTGTTTTAATTGAAAAAAAAAACAAAAACTTGGTTGACAGCATATACCAAAGTTCATGAATAATACAAGGACGTTAGCCAGACTATAGAAAAGTGGAGCTGATGCATAAACGCAAGTTTAGCTTCATCTAAGTCTATTCCTCATATTTGTGATATAATCTGAAATATGGTATTTATATTATATATATGTTTTTTTTAAATTTTTCGATTAGGTTTTTTTAATTTTTTAATTGGTGGAATATTTTAAATCCAGCTTAAGATCGTTGACAAAAAAATTGTTGCCCAGACAAGTTTATTTCCTTTTTTCAAAGTGGCTAATACGCAATAATGGCTAACTTAAATAAATCTTTCACAATCTAATACAAAAATGAAGACGGACTGAGTCTAACTAGCTGTGTTTTTTTTTTTTTTTTTTTTGTTTTTTTTTGGGGGGTGGTTTTTGGTGGTGGTTTTTTTTTTTTTTTTTTTTTTGGTTTTTTTTTTTTTTTTTTTTTTTTTTTTTTTTTTTTTTTTTGTGGGGGGTTTTTTTCTTTTTTTTTTTTTTTTCCTCTTTTTTTTTTTTTTTTTTTTTTTTTTTTTTTTTTTTTTTTTTTTTTTTTTTTTTTTTTTTTTTTTTTTTTTTTTTTTTTTTTTTTTTTTTTTTTTTTTTTTTTTTTTTTTTTTTTTTTTTTTTTTTTTTTTTTTTTTTTTTTTTTTTTTTTTTTTTTTTTTTTTTTTTTTTTTTTTTTTTTTTTTTTTTTTTTTTTTTTTTTTTTTTTTTTTTGTGTTGGACTATTAACAAAAACTAATGCAGTAAAATTTCTGGTTGAAAATCTGCCCCCTAACTAAAAGACTTTCTTCGTCCTACTTACTCTTGCTAAGCTACCCCTACTGCGACGGCCTTACCTCTTGTTTCGCGATCGGTGATTCACCACTGGGCACGTGTTGGGCCTGCAATAACGTCAAGATAGCCTTGACGTCCGTCGCGAGCGTGGTCTCCAAAGCTTGCACCCTCTTGAGAGCTGGTCCAACTTGCCGTTGATATGCTCGAGATGGCTTCTACTTATCACTAAATTGTCCGAATGTGGTTCTACAATGGAATGTTGCAAGTGTGCGGAGTTCGTTGTGGTATCCAGTGGCACCTGGGGAAAGAATAAGAAATTATCACCACTTATTCATCGGGTTGTGTCAAAGTTACTTTGAAAGTAACGAAAATACATAAATATAACTAAGATACTTAAAATCATCAAAGAAATGAAAAAGTATGTACAGTCAAACCTCCATTAGCGGACACCTCCCCAAAGTAGGCACTCCCTTATATCGGACACGGACATACTCGTAATGAAGGGCTAACCTCTGTATAGCGGACAACAGAGACAACGCACATGGAAGACGTGACTGCTTCACTAGCGGGCAAGTTCATTTCCACGTGTTGGGACAAGCAAAACCGCATATGATCAGCTACTTAGAACAAGCGATGCGAATGTATTTCGCGTAACAGCGATCTTCACGTAAACATTTGAACATTTAAGAAACCGTTTAACGCAAGGTCTGATTCAGGTCTGCAAGGGTTAATGTAAGTTAAGTTGTCGCAAACATTGAAAGAGGCACATCCGCGGAAAATCTTGCCAAAAACATTCATCGATAAAAGAAATTACATCAGGAATTTTGGTGAACTGTTTCGGAAAAGCCGACTTCGAATTGTCGTCAAACAACGAAACTGCGTCAGTTCTTGTTGACAATGAAGAACTTCATAGTCTTCTGAAAAGGTATGCTTCTCAGATCACCGATAATATGTACGCCCAGGTAGATCAAATTTGGCTATGGATCGCTCAACATAGAAGGATATCGTGAATCAGAAAGATAAGGGTGACGCCCAAGAAGAACAAGAAACAAGTGATGCCGAAATTGGAGGTCACGGAAACAATCTTAAAAGTGCTGAGGGCCTAGATTCCATCTCGAGCTTGAACATTTTTTTTTTTTTCATTAAACTTCCGAACTCACGCGGAGTCGACGTTAGTTTCTAAACACACTGCTCAGAAAACAGTCACGGATTATTTCAAGTCTAATTAAAACACAAAATGCGTACTTAATTAAATCTTTTTCGTTTTTATAGCTTAGGAAAAATATTTTTGTTTTGTTTTGCGATCTGCGAACGCATTTTGTTTATTAATTTTTTTGTTTGATTAATACTTACTCTAGTTATGTTAAGCGCGAATAAACAGAAAATGTATTCTAATTAGTTTTCAAACGACTCCCGGTAAGCAAAACAATATTTTTTATTTTACCAAATGATTATGTACATAGTACGTTTAAAAAACTACTACACGTATAATGTAGTTTTAACGGTCGATTATCATTAACATGTCTAATGTCATTTACGGTTTCATTTCCGACTAATCAGATAAACACCCCTTATAATATGCTGTGGGTACCATGCTTCGTTACGAAAATAAGAGAATCTCAACTTCACCAGCCGTCGCTGTAACGTACAACATGCGTCTGTTGAACTTAACGGATAGTAGTATGGTGAGTAGGTGTGGTTATGATCAACGATCATACGAACATTGGATAGTGGCTTCTGTGACATTAGGCCATGCCCACCTTCGAAAACGCCACGAGAATTGGTTCACTCACAGCATTTTTCATGAAACAACATTCATGCAGTTTTAGCATTTATTAAGGTGAAATGAAGGTAATATCAACCTGTTGTTTGCTCTGCGATACCACAATTACTAAAGAGACCTCCACTTCTGGGTAGGAGTGGGAGGTAGTGCCACTCACCAGTATTTCGTCCTGATGGGTCGCCGCCTCCGTCGCGTGTGGTGGGCTCGGGCTGTTCGTGTAGTAGCTGGTGCTGCTGGACAGGGGCACGGACGCGTGCTGAGGAGGCGGAGCCGGCGTCGGCTGCTGGGCGTGCGCTGCCTCCTGGTACGCCCCCACGGACGACTGCCGGCGGATGGTGCGGATGCGGTGGCTCGACGGAGGTGTGGATTGCGCTGCAACACGGTAGGCTGGGAGTTAGGGGGGCGTGGCTCTGACGAGATAGGCTGAGGTGGCTAGGGCGGGGAGAGGCTGAGGCGGCTAGGGAACGCCTGGCGTGAGGTATAAGTGTGGTAGGTATTGTGTGCTCTGCGTGGTGGGTATGTATGATATGCTCGGCGCGTTTCGTTGTGTGGCAAGGTTATCGTGTAATTAATCGAACGACATAATTAAGTTAAGAATAAATAAAGGGACCCTTTTTCTGGCTAAGCTAACATGATACACAGTTTAATAAATTTTCTCATTTAAAAAAAATAACTCATTCTCTTTCTCATCAGTTTTTTTCCTACAAGAATCATACCTATGACCCAGACATCAAAACTTTTATTTGTTGATAAATTTTGCATTTTCGATATAATGATATTATCTTTCTTCTGAATACGGGTACTATAATGGAGTTTTTTAAATGATAATTTGAAATATTCCTTTCAACATATCCACTTTCTGTGTCTATGACGTCGACCGAATCAAAAATTTATATTAACGTTTTAACTGTTTTTGTAAAATTTTTATCTTCATATATATTAAATATTTTCAAGATCTTTTTTATGAGTCAGTAGACTTGCCAGGTTTTTCAACCACTGTTTATATTATTCATACCTGCTAAGCATTGCTACAAGTTATTTGCAAATGTATTGGAGTCATTGAGGAGACTATTTGTTGAAAGATTTTACAGATAGTTTCAAGCGATAATAATCCCCCGTTCTTTGTCGTTTACCATCAGAAACCACAGATCCGGATTACGATCTTAGATCTTACTTCTTCTTATCTGTGTAATATACATATGTATGTATCTTACACAGATAAGAAGAGGGGTACGGGTAGCCGAGTGGGTTAAAGCACCGTCTTTCCAGTCGCGATACCTCTGTGCGCCTTGTTCGAGTCTTGGCCGAGGTAGAGGATTTTTAATTGCCTCGCTTTCTCTGTCAGGACTTGATATGCAACCACTAGTACACACTAGTATGGGTGTGGATGCATAGATGCCAATCCAACCGTACATGCCCTAGATTGGGTAATGTTCCGAGTTTTCTGGGTTTCCTCAGAACTGTAAAGTAAATGCGTTACCGAAATAATCTTAAGTCGCTCCCAGTGCGCGTGGCAAATAATAATAATAGCCACCCCTTCCCCGCACAGATACCTGAGAGGACCTCTGGGGTTACTCTTCGGAGTAATTATAGGGTGAGTATTATTATTATTATTATTATCTGAAAGCCGATAATAATGAAGAAACGAGATTGTTGGCATAGAAGTATATCCTGACCAGGAAAGCATACCGTGATATTACCGAGGAGATATTATCCTCTAGTGTGCGTAAATAAGATTAGAAGAACACGTCCGTTTTTCGTTATTCAACGTCAGATGTATATATCACACTGATGAATATCATAGGATCGAAATCCGGCTCTGTAGTTCTAATAGTGAATGATAACCAACGAGGAATAATTAATGGGTTTATGTTCTTTAGGAAAGACTTGTTGAAGGAGACGGTGGTTGAAGGAGACAACTTTGTTAGATACACCTGAACACGTCTAATCCCATTTACGTACAATAGAGGGCGATACTTCCTGGGTAACACGATCGTATTATAGATAGTTCATTTAAAGCAAATGATGCATTTGCTCGATACTATCGACTTAGAACTAGGATAATTTTCCTCGAATCTAAAAAGCTGTTCTAGTTCTGCTGGACACGTTTTTCTCAAACAGATTGTATGTAGTAAGAAAAAAAGTGGATGAGTTGAAAATGCTCCATTCTGATTTGATGTGACTAAATGAATATTGTTACCCCTTTTGGAAAAAAATGTATGATAAATATAACCCATTCTAAGAAATACACAAGTTATGTTAAGTATGTAGGTACGTTCTAAGGGTCATAAAAAAGATATGTTAGGACATAACGTAACTTATGTGTCAATATACCTATAAATATTTTATATCTTCACAAACCATGATCTACTTACTGCAACTGTATGTTGTCAGTTACCGAATGGTATTCATCATTTATCTACTATTACAATTTTTATTGTTATAATAATTTTTAAAATATAGCCATGCTACACAAATCGAAAGGCACCGCAAATAAAATAAATATTGTGTATATATATTTGCTTATCTTACATTGTATTCTTCTAAATCTTTAGGTTGGAACTGATTCTCATATGCATGTTTCTACGGAAGGCGATAAACACAAATTATTTTGTAACTAGATAATTTTCATTGACCACAATACCTACACCGAAATATCAAAAGCATTTTTCCAAAATGTTCGTCGATTGTTTACTGGATATAAATTATACATCTGAAACAACAAATAATACTTTGTATAACGTTTTATATTGGCAAAATTTATTTCCAGTATCCAAATCGGGGCTACAGGGGCGGCACACTTAACAAATCCACCAACCTTTACTAGACCCCTTTCCAGTGGCGGCTCGTTCTGAAATTTTTCGAAAATGCCCTTAGCAATTATTTTTGCATAAAGAATTAGAAAATACTGTCGCACAGTGTGCTCGTAACTTTGCAGTGTGTGTGACAGATGTAGACGAAAAATGCAATTAAGGTCAAGTCGCAATTAGCATCTGTTACAAACGTTTAAAAAATAAAATCATAACAAACGATTAATAAATAACACAATTTTTAGTTCAAGCTCTATAAATTTCACTATGAAACCCCAAATAAATAAGTTTAAGTTTAAAAAACAACACGTTAATGTATCTAATAATGTTTACAAAACTTGATTGTCATCAGCCATCACCATACTAATTGAATAGCAAGGATAAAAAAATATAAAATCTAGTAAAAAGGTGTATCTTTGGTGCTGTTCAAGTCAACAAAGAATAATAATTAAACAATCCTTCATATTTAGTTCTAACGTTGTTTAGACGGACTAGGTTACTTTTAGAATTGGGCTGGACAAAAACAGTCCATATGGTTCATTACAAACATTGACAATATAAAATTGTACACTCCTAGAATCGAGAATGACGGAAATCGAATTTAATCACAATTTCTTTTTCATAATTCACTGAGTGAAATTGTTTCATCCCATCAATCAAGTTTAATCCGTTAGTTTTTTAAAAATACATTTGGCAACGGAATATTTTAAAAAAATGTTTGCAACGTACGCTAATTCTATTAATCTTATTATATTATCCTTAATGGTTTTTGCAATAATCGCAATAAATTTTAATGTGATAAACTGATTAAAAACTAACTGCAGGCTCAAAAACCATTAAGATTAATTATCAAATAATCATGGAGAATAAGGTAATAAACTATGTCGAATAAATATGTATTTAAGGTGTTTAGTTGTGGTTGAGTGTCAGCATATGAATTTATGTATGATTTTGTGGGTTGGTCATAGAATATCACTTGTTTATTAGATTTCCTAGACATCCGCAACAAGGAGTCTAAAATGCTTTGCAAAATGTTAATTCGAAAGGTTATGCTTGTAATATCTAAAAACTTCATATAATCATCTGTTTACACACGAAGGAAAAGTAAAAAACATAGTTTCACAAAAAAATGTAACAATATCTATTAGTATGTACGTACCTAATAATAATTTGTATGTACATATAATGAATGTGACTATAATAATTGTTTGGATCTTGACAAAACTGTAAACTATAGTAAGATGAATTTTATTACATTCATTATATAGGTAATATTAATTATAATAAATATTGTATTAATACTTGTAGACTTTATATTGATCTATTGATGGGTGTAATATCGTCTAAAAATGGAAATTATCCTCTGCCTTTGATACCAGTTTAACTCGAACTTACAAGATTACCTTGTTTTACAAAATAACACAATTTTTAATGATTTCCAGAAGAAGCATTTAGTATTTCCTTAATGAAATATTGAGAGATTTCAAAATAAAAACACAACAATAAGTAATTTAATGACAAAAACAAAATTTTATTTGTCCCTTGTATCTCGTTAATTTTGTTTCGTTTACCAAATTTGGGTTATGCAACAAGTTAAAAACGAAAATGTGTTTATTGAACAAGGCGTGGAAAATTAGAATGGGAGAAGTTGAAAGTAATATAAACACATTTTCTGCACGTGTTACATAGTTACAATATTTTTCTACGATCGTGTTTTTTATAAGGACATTATTTTAGTGACTTGGTTTATATCCAATCCGTATATTTGAACGAATGTTTGAAAATATACCTAATGCTTGCCATATTTTTTTTAAATGGATAAATTGTGAAATATCCGTTATTAAAGTGTTAACTTTTTCTTAAAGATGATACATATTTTAAAATTATAATGTTATTAAAATGTAAATGTGCCGGGTACCGATCGAACAAACAAAAATATTTACCCCAGAAGAATTATATACATTTCGTGAAGACGCCCCAAATGGGCAATTTTCTTTGGAAGTCGTAGCTATTGTGGTAGTAAAATTGCGTTAGCCTCCAGCGGGTCACAACAAAAACGTGATTTGGTAAATATATAGGTATATTCCTGTGTTACTTCAGATAAATATTTTTTCGTTTCAGATAAAAATCTTTGACAAATAAAAAATCAGAAATTTGTATATAAAGTATTGCTTTAAAAAAAGTGATTTACGAAAATCATAACTAAAATTTTGATTATTAACTTTTGGACCAAGGTAAGTTTGGTTAAATCGAACAATTTTTACCCAAACAATCTGCTTATTTGCTGTATTCCATCATTAATCGGACACCCTGTATATACAAATTTCGTCTAAAAAGTTTAATTTGCCTGGAGTCGTCATTTGTAATATTCAAAATTGTCCCAAAGGACAGACTATGACTTTTGACACGATCGTAGAAAGAAGTTTTTCTACCGCATGCAAGTATTCAAAAATGGAACGGTTGCTACAGAAAAATTCTAGAAGAATTTTGAAACAGTTAGTATACACATGCTCCACCTCAACCATGCCAACTAGATAAAAATGGTTAGTTACAGATACATACATATATTTGGTAGAATATAATAGTGCTGTCAGAATTTTGTAGAACTTTGTCTTCCATCGATGTCAAGTTGTTCGCGTCATAAAAATTCTCTGGTATTTAAGAGAAATGGCGAAATAAGTGCTATATTAGTTTGAAACTACCGAGAGGTATTTTACCGAAAATTACAACGCAGTATCAATCAATTTGGTATTTATAATATCGTCAGCGTTTTCCTTATATTCAATAAATTACACAGGCCCACAAAAAAATATTTTTTTTTGACAATAAATAAGAACATAGTTTTCTCTGTATTTTTTGACGCTGAATCCAAATCCGGTGTCCGCTTAACCGTAGCACGTCAGGATCAAGGTCATTTCAAGGTCAAATCGCGAAATAAAAGCTTAAAAGAGAATAAACCCATATATCTTTATATTTCTGGGGTCGCTGAATCCAAATCCGGTGTCCGTTTAGTGGCAGTAGTTACCATCTCCAGCATTCTCTGGGGCAGCAGGCATTCTATATGCACGCACATGCACACAGTCACGCACACATGCACTTACATACGCACACAAGTACACACTCACTCATACACGCTTTTACACACACGCAAAAGTGTGTGTCTGGTTGAAGGAGTCTAAACACGTTTATTCAATGATTCACTCACTGATTTTCAGTAAGATGATTACTATGTAGTTAGATGATATTCAGTAATGTGGCTACGAGAATTGGTATCAACTCATCTAATGTACAGGATACACGGTCTTCTATCATGGGTTTCAGATTTGGATTCAGCAACTTTAAAAAACATAAAGACACAAACTTTTGCCTCATTAATACGTTTTTTAGTGGTTTAACCTTGGAGTGTCCTTCGAAGTCACGTGATATGGTAAGAATAACATCAGATTCTAATTCAGCGATCCCAGAAACATAAAGATATATGGGTTTATTCTCTTTTAAGCCTTTATTTCGCGATTTGACCTTGAAATGACCTTGATCCCGACGTGCTGCGGTTACACGGACATCGGATTTGGATTCAGTGTCAAAAAATACAAGGAAACACAATGTTCTTATCCATAGTCAAAACAAAAAAAATGTTTGTGGGCCTGTATTATTTATATGGTGCGAAAAATGTGTTTCGAATAGATTTCTAAGAACGCACCATAAACTGTATATTATAATCGTTGCTTACCGTAAAAAACTTGACATGAATGGCTTGGCGCTTT
Organism: Aromia moschata; assembly: GCA_029963805.1. Lineage (NCBI taxonomy): Eukaryota > Metazoa > Arthropoda > Insecta > Coleoptera > Cerambycidae > Aromia > Aromia moschata. The sequence goes on from JAPWTK010001268.1 coordinate 46,455, forward strand.
GCCCGTTTTCACCAAACCGATAAGTAATATATATGTGTATGTATATAATAAATACGTATCTAATCATCCAATAATTACGTTAGCAATTACTTCTCTTTAATTTATAATAAAAACGTTATAATATTATAAAATCCCAATATATTACTTTTCGGTTTTCCTCCAATATCACACTGAAAATATCAATATTTTCACACTCTGTATACCGACCTTGCCTACTTTAATTCTATCGCAATATTTTGTATACTTTATTACAAATTAATATACGGGTTTATGTGTTTATACAAATTATTAACCTTCTTGTGGGTTTCTTGTAATCTGAGTAGTTACTAATAAGTGCGGACAGGTTCGAGCATTTTGTTTATTTTAGCGAACGCTACGTTGCAGTCAATTGCTCACAAAACTGGGCAAGAAGGAGCAACGTGAATTTGTCTTTGTGAGTGAGGAATTGACAACGTGACTTTGTCTGACAAAGTGCCACATGTACTTGAAACAGAAAATCCAGCTTTTCCATATGGATATCGGAAAAAGTATGAATATACAAATTCTTGAAAGTCTACTATTTAACTAAGTATATTTATTATTCTATTTAACTAAAATTTTCATATTAATAATGTTGGCAGAAACGGAACTCGTCAAAGAGGTATACGCATCATAAGTATCGAGCCATCCCAAAGTCATCAAAATTGGCCGAGTAAAAAAAAGATTTCTATTTTTATCTTAAATTTATAAGTAACCCCATTTAATTGTCAAAGCTGTCACCTTATATGGCAGCCATTATTTATTTTACAATTATGACAGTCACTTGTCAAAAGTTTGACATAACCGAACAGCTTCGACATGACTGCTATTTTCTATCTCTCTCGTTCATAGCCAGATTTGATGACGCTTTCTTTTTGATGTCTCTAAACACACGAAAATACTATTATCCTTTTGCACGTCATATCTTATTACGACATTATATCACACTACTCAACAACGTATTGCGTATAACGGAAGGTGTACAACAGCTCAAGCTGTCACAGAACTCCTGCAATCAAATCAAATTGAGGCAAACCCCATCACATGCTACACGAGTTGTCCACGTGTTGCGTTGCCGTATGCCAACTTTACATATCAAAACTACAACATTATGTTTTTTAATACTGTCAGCGAAACTATTTATACACCTACTTTTTGAAAGTTGCAGTATTGATTTTTTTTGCTTCTGACAGGATTACATCTTGTGAAATAAATTCAAGTTGTCGGTCGATTGTGTGAGAAGATATCGATAAAAAAGAAAAATTGCGATGTTTCTTTGACCCTTTTGACCTGGTTCTTGGACCCTACGAAACATATCATAAATAAATCATTTGACGATCCTTCCATACTACGTACACAACTTTTTCGCTTCACAAATGCATGAGTTCTGGGAACGTGTTATCCGCAGTCTGCCTACTCGTTGGCGACAAGTTATAGAGTCGGATGGCGTTTACATTCTAAATTAAATTATTCCTGTTTATAACATAAATAATCATATTTGGACATATCAGCAAGGCTCAATACTTTTGAATTAACGGAATATTACATTATTTGGAATTTAGGAATCTGCTGTTGCACAATGTACCATTATACCGTTACTTATGGACCACCCTGCCATCTTGTCAGAATTCTACATAAAAAAGGCTATGTAAAATATGCTCTTACTTTTTAATCTATAAAAAAGCTCGTTTTAAATTGTGAACAAAATAAAAACACAATAAAAACTTCCAATTCTTCCAAGTTATTCTTCCAACTATTTCGCTCTGGATATGAACACTGGAAATGATGAGACGTGTGGTATACAGAGTGTGTTTCTTGCACAATCCTACTTATCTTCCATACCGAAGAGAACATGAAAACAGACAAGTAGCGAAGAACGTTTCTTTCCCAATACCTCCACGAAAAACTTACCTACAAGCGGCTGGTGTGTTTTGTGCAATCTTAGGTCAGGAATACTTCGTTTGAGTTGAGATAGCATGCCTAAACACATACGATATCATTTAATCCGGTGACATGGATATTTCAACAGTCGGGCTGGGCAGTAACTCTACAGGATACTGGACGAGTTACATACATATGTATTTGATAGATATTGTTGAATGCTCGGATGAATTAATAATTAGAAAAGTACCCTCTGCAACTATAGGACAATGATAACCTAAACCTATGCATCTAGATAGTATCAATAAAATATAAAAATGAAATATCAAATTAAATATCAATATAACTTTTTTTTTAAACACGTATTGTCAATCAAGTCACCATTTTTTTCGCGATCTTCTACCCATGTTTAGATATTTGAAATATCTAAAATATTTTAAGTCGACAAAATTTTTCGGTAAAATATAACGCGAATGTCTTTTTTTGTGGATTAGTTTTAGAGTGGTTAAGTTACATTTGTAGAAAAATCGACTTGTAACTGCATGTAATCTTTACTACTGCAAGAATCTAAAAAAATACATAAGCAAAAACAATAAACTATTAAAACGATGAATGAATAATGAATTCTAACTAAATAATATTGTGATCGTATCGGAAGAAAGTCCCCTTTCTTCCGAGTCTATTCTATTCTAATGTCTAAAATCAAGTATTCGAGACAAACGAATTTGAACCCCTTTTCTTCAGAGCCACTAGCAACTCATAATGTATCATCTTGATAGGTCTGTACAACAATTTTCGAATTCAAAATTGTTGTAAACTCTTATATTAAGCTTCTGACAACTTTTGGTACTGTAAATAAAAGAAAAATCACGAATGTAGTCATTATCCTCCTTTCTTACGAGGCATGTTTTTACTTACAATTTTTCTACAACAGCAAGATTTGTAGCAAAAAAAGAGTATTGTGAGTTGAGACAATATTAAACTGCAAAATCCCAAAATATATTTTATTTTTTAGACATTAGTCCCCTTTCTTCCGAGCCGGTGACAATATATGAATAAGACTTATAGTAAACTGTCAAAAAGACTTATAATATGTCCAGTGGGCTATTACTAAATGGGCGTGAATGTGCCGCTTATATTCTTGAAGAACCTTTAAGGAGCGTAGCAGGTTGAATTTATCGAATATCATGCAAATATTGCTTCTTAGAGATATTATTTCTAGAGTTATTGGTCTGTTCAAATAGACATTGCGTTTTAAATAACTCCACAAAAGTTTTTCAGGGGAGTAAGATTTGGAGATCTAGCTGGCCATTCAATGATACCTCTAGAAATATTTCATAATTTGGGATAAAAGCAATTCCAGTGGAGTTAGTCTACTAAAAATATATGTAAGGTACACTGTCTGCAATTGAAATCACACCACTAGTAAACATATGGCCGGTAAAATGACTGAAAACTATTTCAGTTATTTCTAGGATGCAACTGAAATCTGTAATAGATTTGGGTACGCTGTACCGGTGTGCTGGGGATCACAGGTACTGTTCGTTACCTTCTGGGGCGACTCGGACAACCATCCCCGATAGTACAATTAATAAGCCGGAAAATGTGGAAAAGTTGATAAGCAGCTCCGATTTCAAAAATTTTTTGTTTGTACGTGTTATTTAGACCCTCAGGAACATTCATCACCACTAACATCTGCCTTGCTATGAAAAATAAAAAAATTATGGTAGTTTTCCCACCCCCAAAGCTTCCCAAATAGTAAGTGATAAAACATTTCAAAAATTCAAAATTTCACCTCGGAAATCGTCTCTTGGAGGTTTTCGGGGTCGCTGATTACGAATCCAAGGTCAAAAATCGAGTGAGGGTGGTTGCACCCCATTAAAACCACCCCAAATTTTTAAATTCAAAATTTCGTCTCGTAAATCATCTCTATGTGGGTTTTAGGGTGGCTGATTACGAATCTGAGATGAAAAATCGAGTGAGGTTGGTTCCACCCCATTAAACCACCCCAAATTTTTAAATTTAAAAATTTCACCTCGGAAATCGTCTCTCGGGGGTTTTAGGGGTCGCTGATTACGAATCCGAGGTCTAATTACAACAATTCAAACTCTCAATATGATATGCGCGCGAATTTTCCCTTCTCCCTAAGACCACGCCATCGATGAAAAAGGCATACTTCTTTCTTTTCTTTTGTTTTATTGGCCTTGAGTCACTTGTTGTGACTTCGGTTTGCCATATAAATCTGCATACTCGGGAACTAATATTTCTACTAATATTTCGAGACACCGTTGAATCTTACTGTTCTGACGGCACGGTACGCATTACACCGCAGAACTAGGCACCGTTTCCTTTACTCTCAGATGGCACGATAAGCATTACACTATATTGACGAGGAGCTACTTTACAGTGATAAGCACATATGAAAAAAACCATAGAGGTGCCAAAGTGGTCGGAGCCGGGATTTGAACCCCGGCCCTCTAGATTGCAATGGAAAAAGGCATACTATAATACCGCGGAAAGTATAAATGTAGTTGCAAGTACGCATATAGCTCCCCTGTCATAAGCAAGAACTACGTTACCGACTGCAGAGGAAGGTAAACAGATGAAGAGGGAATTTCAAAGTACCAACTGTAGAGGATGGTAAACAGATGAAGGGGGAATTTTGAAATATGGATATTGATCTGTTCACGGCGAAAACCTCATACTTAAAAGTAAAATCCTACAGCTTACAAACGAATCAGCTATCGAAAACTTGAAAGTGGAATTATATTGCTCCATTGCATTAGACGTTTAAATTTTTGTAATCGAACTTAAGATTCTTCAGCGACCCCGAAAACCCCCGAGAGACGATTTCCGAGGCGAAATTTTGAATTTAAAAATTTGGGGTGGTTTTAATGGGGTGCAACCACCCTCACCCGATTTTTGACCGCGGATTCGTAATCAGCGACCCCGAAAACCTCCGAGACGATTTCCGAGGCGAAATTTCGAATTCAAAAATTTGGGGTGGTTTTTAATGGGGTGCAACCACCCTCACTAGATTTTTGACCTTGGATTCGTAATCAGCGACCCCGAAACCCCCGAGAGACGATTTTCGAGGTGAAATTTTGAATTTTGAATTTTTTCATAGCAAGGCAGATGTTAGTGGTGATGAATGCTCCTGAGGGTCTAAAGAACACGTACAAACAAAAATTTTTGAAATCGGAGCTGCTTATCAACTTTTCCAGATTTTTACAGTATTCGCGGCTTATTTACTGGACTACGAGACGACGATTAGTATAATAGACCGATGAACGTCCCTAACTCTAGAGTGCCAGACCGTCGTAAATTTAAAAAATGCCACATAAGATCAGGATATAAATACCTCCACTTTCTTATAGATGTACAAACCTTAGCATCTCAGTACCTTCCTATATGTGGTGAAGTACAGGCAAGTGTAAACAGTTTTGTGATTTAATTGTTATTACCTTAGTTATACACCTATGTTGTAAAATTAACAATGGTCTGACATAATGAATTCCAGAGACTAAGTCATATTTTACAAGTAAATATGCCAACTGATGTGTCCTTTCCAGGTGAAAAGGATATACCATTTATTTTCTTTTGTCCCAGAAATTTACGCCGAATGACCTCTGATGACAAAATTTGACTTTTCGGAAGCAAAACCTTTCCGGGTTCTGGAGCACAGAATCCGAATCACATCAGGTTTTTGTGATCTCTCTAACCCAAATGTGCAAAAAACTCTGTTTTTTGAGATATTTTGAAGGTACCAATCATCATAAGGTATTTTGTTTCCACAGAACTTGTGATAGTATCTAAAACTATGATTCTTTATCTTTAAAATCTATTTTGAATTGTTCAGATATCTTTTTTATTTTCACCGAGATATGACAATTTGAAGTTTGTGTCTCATCGATCTACATTTAGGTTAAGATGTCTCAAAAACCTGACATGATAGAACATATTCTGAAAACAGATTCGGATTCAGAGCACCGAAAATCTTCAGAATAGTGTACTAAAGTTTCTACTTCCAAAAAATCAGTCAATTTTTTATTAAAAAAACTTTGAAGTCAAGTGAATGAAATTTTTGTCTGCGATATTGAATCCGACGTTTTGAATTTTTAGATTCTGATAGTGGATATGTAATGAACGACCTTTAAAGTGCTTATACAATAATTTAACTGTCAAAGCTCTCTGTATTATGCTGTTGGCTTGCATTTGAGCAGATCGGTGAGACATAAACTTCAAATTGACATATCTCAGTGAAAAAAATATCTGGACGATTCAAAATTGATTTTAATGAGAAAGAATTATAGTGTTTGATGCTATTACTAGTTTTGTGAAAACAAAATACCTTATATTATACAAACATACTTTATAAAGTTAACTTCAAATATAACAAAAAACAGTATTTTTGCACTTTTAGGTTGGGATATCTCAAAAACCTGACGTGATGGAGCAATTCTGAGGCCAGATTCGGATTTGGCACACCGAAAATTTTCGGTGTTACTTCGGGAGTTTCTGCATCCGAAAATCAATCAAATTGTGTTGACCTGCTATTAATGCAAAAAAAAAACATTTGTATCGAACGCCGCGCAAAGTGCTGTATTAATTGCATAAAAACATGAACTATTATAGCTTATATTTATACTATTATCTTTCCAAAACGTGAACGTTACAATATTTTACTTTATCTTTGCTAGAAATTTACGTTTTCAGAAAAACAATGACGAGGTTATTAAATAAAATAAATAAATCACACCACAGAAATTGACATTCTCCCTCTAAGAGTGATTACGACCGTGCAGAAGGAGAATACACATTGAAAAGACGTAGGACACACAACCAAACCCTGTGACAGGTGCCAATTTCCATAGGCGGGATTCGAACCCGAGCGGATAATAGCTCTCGGAGTAATCGCCATCTTCTCACCTGGCACTTTACCCACAGCTATCGCCGTGGCTATTATTCGAAAAATTAATGTTTGTGCTTTGTCCTCGCATGTATATTTCTCGGAAAAATAGGAAAAATATAGCCGTAATATGCTAACAAAGGTTTTTTTATAAATCACAGGTTTCTTAGATATCTGAGACTGTTTCATTTTTTTCATTTGATTTATCGTTCTACTATTAATATTTACTTAAATGCGGGTCTTTCCTTACTTGACCTCCGCTATAATTTTCTGCCTTCAGAAATACAATGGAATGTTAATGATAAATAAAAAAAATGAAATAGGCCTCAAATATTCAAAAACCCTGTTATTAAAAAAAATATTTAGAAACACACCAAGGCTCAATATTTTAATGGATCCTGAATCCGAGGTCGCTATATAAATATATGAAAAAAACAATTTCATATACATATATATATATTTTTCATAAAAAGAAAACACATTTGCATCGCAGATTTTTCGATTTTTCGAGTATATCCCGTCTTTCAGTTGTTTTTATGAAAACGGCAGTGTGTAGCGAAGACCATCAAGTACCGAAACTTCTCTTCACCCTGTATTTGCATAATTATTTTAGTGATACTCTTATATACTTATGTAAATATTTGATATTCCATTTTTATATTACAGGATACATCAGAGTGCTCTAAAACAAGAAATTTCAATATGCGAAATTTATGAAGTAAGGTTATCTAATCAGATTTGTTTTTATCTGTACCATTTTTTTGCGGTTATACTTGCTTGGAAAATTTATTTTGAAGTATCCGTGTCACCATATAAAACGAATAATAATGGTATTAAATAAATGATCTGAGATATTAAACGTACAGGGGCCTAAATGTACTTATATGAGGTAGCAAACATGGAAAATCCAAAATATTCGATAAACGATAAGACGACGAATTCAGTCCACTTAAATTTTATTTTCAAGTGCAATCCATAAAAATAGTATTTTGGATGTGCATACCCTGACGAGGCATTCGATGCATCGAGAATAATTGTTTTCATCCTAATAAAAGTCTTTGTAATTAGAGTACGTATTTTTAAAAAATACATATGCATATCTTATTATTTAGCCTATATTCGTCGTCATATCGCAAAATTATTCTCAATAATACGTAAAAGCGATGCATATTCCTATGCAACAAATGTTCTAAAGAGTTGTTTAGGTATGCATTAAGGCTACGTTAATCACAAGTACCTGTTATGGAATTTAATGTGGACGATCTCCTCTTCTCCTCGCCGAAGTCGAGGTTCAAGGGCGTGACGTCCTGGCCCGCCTTTTCCGTGGAAAACTCGAGGATGCCGTGCCCTATAAAGAAAAAGTCTTCTGAAAAAGAAAGCCCATTTAGTGATTAACTATTATTTTTTTCGGTGGTGTCGCCGGGTTAGTGCGCCTGCGTTTCTGAAGAATGTGTTAGTTAACTGCTACTGTGTATTTAGACAAGCTGTTTTCATAATAAGCTGTTTTCATAAAATAATTCAAAACGTCAGCATTTGACACCTGAAGAATTTCCAAAAGACACAAAAAGTTGGTGCGTTTAAGAGTCTGAGGTAAAAAGGCAAAGCATTCATATTTTCCTAAGGGTTATTAGGATCCGGGAAAACAAACCGCGGTTTAACCCTTGTTGGGACTCTGCAGTACCTGAAAGTCAGGACTTTCAACGAAACTGCGTCCCTCGATCGTAACAGATATTAAAACTGTGACTAGATGTTATTATGGTTACCGATAATATAGACATCCAAAAAAAACGTCATCAACTCTGGCTATGAACGAGAGAGATGGAAATAGCGGTCATGTCTAAGCTTTTCGGTTATGTCAAACTTTTTGACAAGTGACTGTCACAATTTGTAAAATAAACAAGGGCTGTCATATGATGTGACAGTCTTGACAAGTAAATAAGGTTATAAATTCGATCAAGAATAGAACTACGTCTTTTTTTCCTAGGCCAACTTTGATGACGTTTTTTTTGGATGTCTCCATATTATGGGATAGTGGCTTTTGTGACGTAATGTTCCGGAACTTACGTCGCCGGCAACGCGTACGTTCGTCCATACATACTTTCGAGAATTCCCATGGCAATTGGGTCACTCATTTTCACTATTTGTTAAGATCAAGGGTAGTTGTCAGTATGCCATGCTGATATTACTGGGTAAGTGAGATATACAGTGTGTTTACGGACTTCGTGAAACAAACGTGGTAGGTAAAAAAGGTAGAACTCGATAAATTTTATGAACACAAATTGTCTTAGTAGAAGTGGTACCAGATTTGAGAACATAATTTATGAGATTTTCAAATAAACCGTTTCACGGTCATTGATTTAATTTTGAGTAAACCAGCAGCATTGCCACTGATATTTGACTTATGTCACTGCGAAATTGCGTGGGTCACTGGAGGTGAGTGACTGCCGAACGAGATCGAAGACGAACGGCTGCCCATGACCGACAGCAGTGCATTTGTGCAACAATCAATTAATAATAATCAGTTACGTCTTCACATTGGGTTTAGAAAGACTATACATACGTGCTGAAAAGTAAATTACGTTACATAAACTGTCTGAATTTCTGCCATTCTTCGGTGATTTCGTCACAGGAAGACCGCGTCATTGTTTTTATTTCAAAGGACTATTCTAAGGGAATTATTTCGTTGTAGTTGCACAAATTGCAATGTTGCGATTTCTCCCTTGAATACCTCCTAAATTATAAAACACAAAATATATCCAAGATTTGATTAATCTCAACAACACGGAGTTCTCCCATTTGTCATTGTTTTGTAAAGGTTGTTAACTTTTTAATACGATAATGTACTTGGCATTTGATCTATATAGCGAAAATTCAACAGTATGGTTAAAACTGGACATTTTAACGTGCATGCTATGATAAATTAATTTTTATAGAATACTTTTTTGTGTTAAATTTGGATACATACGGAACGTACAGCTATAAAAGTATTGAGTTAGACTACTTTGTCAGTCAAATGCTTTATTGTCGCTTAAATTTAGACTTTAATGTGTACTAGGTTTAAATGTACAGATTTTAACCTTTTTTTTTTTTTAATTCTTTAAGTTTGCTAATGTTTTTTTTTGTTTTGTTAAGTATTAGGTTTTTTTTTTTTTTTTTTTTTTAAACGCAACGGTATTATAACTGCATTTAGTAGTATAAATGCAGTAGTTTTTTAGTGCTATGGAGGGTGCTGTAGTAAACATACAAATATCTGCTACTTTTAATGTCGAGTGCCGCCCGGTGGGGCCTTATGAAACCGCGAATTAGCGGAGTTTGCGTTGGAATTTTGCTCCTGCTCCTACTTAACGTCGAGTGTACTTTTCTACTTATATTTTGTTGTTGCATGAGTACTTACTACTACTATCCTTTATTGAATTTGTGACTTGATTCAGAAGCGTTTTTACCTCTAGTAAAACGTTGATTAGATGTTTCGCCAATGTTTTTTTTTAACCAGAAATGGCGTGATGCCTTACTTCGTCCTTTAATACAGCTTTATTTTATTTTTATCTTATTTATTTAGTTTGTTAATTTAAAATTTATTTTTTTACTACGAACATTTCTAATAATAGTCAAATGTCCTCTAGCAGCTAAAAGAAGCAATTTTGGCTGTATGTTAGTTAGCATGCATCGTTTTCTTTTGGGTCAAAGAATCTTTGCTATTCCGCACTCATTTCCAGAACACAATGTATAACATTTTATAATCCAGATCTTTGGCTACCACTGTTTCATCGTTGTATTCCTGGGCTCAAAACCGCGAAAAGCCAACTACTGTGTCGGCACGTATCTGCGCTGTTGCCAAATTTCTTATTTCTCCGACTTTTCGAATACTTTCTTTTATACTTTCTGCCTGCATTTCTTGCTGCATAAGACGTTGAGCTTTGTTAATAGGACATGCGCGTAACGTATAATGGTGGGAAGTGGGACAATACCTGACTCCGACTCGTCACTGTACTGCGATTCTTGCCTGCCATTTGTTGAGTTTCCTCTGCTGGAAAGACCATTAGATTTGGCTGAGGGCACTCCTCTGAAGTACCTATTTTCCTTCGGGTGAAAGGACCTTCTGGGTACCACTCCATCTTGATCATCCTAAGGGAGAAATAATATTAATAAAAAAAGTTTCTTAACCTTAACATAAGTAGGCATGAAAATTTTAGGTGGCCACAACTCTTCAAAGTGGTGATCTGCTAATCTAGGTCATCCACCGTCTATCGAATAAACACTTACAGTCCAACAAACAGATAATGAAATGAGTCATCGGAAGTAAAAAATGCAGTCGCACTTTAGAGTAGTTTAACATTATCAGTGGCAGGGACTGCAAACGATGCAGTGTACTGTAGTATGTAATAGTGTAATGTAGTATGTAAGTAGTTGACAGCAGAGTGTATAACAGTATAAAAATAGGTACGGGTTAAGTAGAATTTTTTATTGATATTCACATTAGGTGTTATTGAACTTTTGTGTGTTAATGTGACTCAATTTGAAACAAAAAACTGGACGTTTTCTACGTAACACCGAACTATTATACTTTTCTCGACGCGCGTTTCGCCAACATGTTGGCATCTTCAGGGAGAAGATTAAAACTGAGTTTTAAATATTAAAACTGATTAAAACTGAGTTTTAATTATTAAAACTGAGTTTTAACCTTCTCCTGAAGATGCCAACTTAGTTCTATAGGAGTTCCGTGTTTTGTGGAAAATGTCCAGTTTTTTTGTTTCTACGCCGAAGGTTCCAGTACCCACTCCAGGATGACTCAATTTGAACTAATTAAAAAAGTTTCATCATCCCTAAATAAAACAGATTCCTACGCAACCATTGACAATCTCAACTATTGTGGAAGGACATATTATCCTTCTGCCTGCGTGACGAATTCGTGATACTTAATACCTTCCCGAATTGTAGCGCGTGATTTATGATTCATCTCATTATCTGTTTGTTAGACTATAATTTCCTTATACATCAGTTAGGTGTAGTAAAATGATAATCTGAGTCATTTTATTGTGTACATCAGTGCTTCCTAAAGCGACAGTCACTTCTTTTTCTGGTTTTATATTTTACCTAACGTTTAATTTTGCATTTTATTAATTAAACTTTATGATAAGAGATCAACCACGTGATAAGAGATTATTGGACATGAATCTTGAATTATAATGTACGTAACTGTGAACTTCTTAATTTATAGGATTAATTGAATTGATTTATATGAATATATACAGCATGTCCCCGGATCGATCCACCAAAAGGTGAAAAAGTACCTATAAACCTATCTATCCGGGGACACACTCTATGTAGTGTATTTACAGTATAGAAGGCAGGTGAATGAAACGTAACAAAAAGAGTATGGATACTTACGTCTCTTAAGTTAAAAAGTAATCTCTAGGTTATTTAAGAAATGGTTGTAAAACTCCGGATACAGTTCCAAAACGTCTAACAAATCGTCCCTATGAATTTTATGTAGATCACAGTAGGTCAGGGCGCGAACGTTACACGCAGACTTTCCCAATGTGGGATGTGAACATGGATTTTCTCCAAAAATATCATATTTACCTGAAAGAGAAGTTGCTATGTAACGGTTATTGTTTCTTACATTGAGTACCTGTAATCGGACCATTCCATCAGGTATAAATGAAATTATTAGCCAAACCATATTTTCTAGATAATTTACATTTTCTCATATATCGAGCTATTCAAAAAATCTCATCAATATCAATCGACTAAAAATAACGTATATATTTACTTAATTTTACTAATGTATCAAGAGTGTCGATTCATTTGAACTACTTATTGGTACTATAAAAAATGAGATCGTTTATTTCAGCCTTAGGTATAGTCATTCTAATTTTAATTGAAAATGATAAATACGCCTGGGGAACAAAAAAAGCGGTGCAACTTTATGATTCCATGGGCGTGCATATATCTTTTATAAATTCGAAAATTGTGAAATATTTTTTTCATTCAAATCAATATAGGAGATTAAAATTAGCCTGCATACAAAACTCTTATATTTGTAATATAATTTGCTGTAAATAATGCTCATTTAGTCAGACAATCTCAAAAAATTGTCTGTGTTAATAAACCTAGCTGAAATACACGTCACTGGCGTCTTAAACAAGTAGTTTAAGTTCCTAATTCCTAAAGTCGTAAATCATTTTAACGACGTCGTAAAATTTTTATGGCACAGTGGACCGAATAAATATTTAAGCAATGTATTGGATGCGAAGCGCAATAGTCTATTGGATGCGTTGGCCGGTGTGTAGTACTATAATGGATCACCGGCCAGCGATTTCCAATCAGACAGTTACGTCAAGCTGTTGACAAGTGACTCACAATTTGTAAAATAAAAATGGCTGTCATACCTATAATGTGACAGTCTTGACAAGTAAATAAGGTTATAAATTCGATTAAGAATAGAATTACGTCTTTTTTCTCGGCCAACTTTGATGACGTTTTTTTTTGGATGTCTATCATAACATGTATAAAACAGCGCCCCCGCGTCCTACATGCAGATCTTTAAAGCTACGCAACGGATTTTGATGCGGTTTTTTTAATAGATAGAGTGATTCAAGAGGAAGGTTTATATGTCTAATAGGTACATGCATAATATAGTAGAGAAACATTGATAATTTTAGAGGTTTCTAATGTGATGTCGTAAACCGTGCGAAGTCGGGGCGGGTCGCTAGAATAATATAATAGTAACTTAAAATGATGATAATGACAAAAGCAATAAATTCACACTTTACAACTATATACATATGTATGTAAATCTTACCCCCTTAACTAGCTTAACAACGTAACTTGGTTAACAGTAGGTACTATCATGAACTGGAGAAAACTTTGTAGCATAAGATAAGTTTCTACAGTTATCTCCGAAGTCTTGTTCGCTGTTGTGAAAATAACGAGTCATCCAAAAAAAGTCTTCAAATCTGGCTATGAACGAGAAATATGGAAATAGAAGTTATGTCTAAGCTCGAAGTGAAACTTTGTTGTTGTCAATCTTTTGACACGTGGCTGTCACAATTGTAAAATAAATAATGGTTGTCACATAATGTAACAGTCTTGACAATTAAATAAGGTTATAAATTTAAGATTAAAATAGAAATACGTATTTTTTTGCTCAGCCAACTTTTATGACGTTCTTTTTTGGATGGCTCGTTATACCTAGTCGTGCCATAAGTTATGTCCCTCATATTGAAGTGCATCTACAACGTTGTCAAATAACGTGCATAAACTTATTTGCTTTACCGCGGCGTAAGGGAGAACCTAAACAGTTCGATATACATTAGTTTGATGCCAACAGTCGCACACTGAACATGGAGTGGGGTAAAACTAAGGATCACGGCTTCAGATGAAGGCCGATTGTCGATTTTTTTGTTACTTTGAGCTGAGTAACACGCCACCTGAACACTTTACAACAACAATAATTATATTTTCAATAAAAATTTGATATTATTTTTTATGATTTTGGTTGTTATCATCGCCTAACTTTGACTACTACCGTTTATAAAAAAAATGTACTATATGTAATCTACAACTGCACTCAAAAGTTGGTGTACCTAATGCAGATTACAGAATGGCAATAAAAGTATTAGGTATCTCTAAGGGGACCGCCTACATTAGAGGGTCAAAAAAATTCGATTTGTTTTTTTTTGCTTAAATTGAAAGTATATCATCTGTAGAATATGCTCCCAAAGTTTCAAGTCCGAATTCGAACTGTAAACAGTCGAAATATAATATATAGTGCGCGTGCTCCGAAGAGTCGGTAGAACGAAGCCGAATCAAGCCGAAACAATTACAAAGGAATGAACTGTTTGAAGAAGAGGAGGGACTTTCTTATGGAGCAGGGATAGTAGATTGACCAAAAAGTTAGGTAAATAGACGATAAAACAAATTTTTATCGACTATTTTTCATGTACGAAAACTTTAAACGCGTTTTTCTCGAAACGATGTTTTTCAAATTGGCGTGCACGATTACTCAAAAAGTACTGGACGGATCGACTTTGTTTTTTTTTAATTAAAGTTTATTTAATTACCTTCTATTTGAACTAAAAAAATCAGTAAAAAATATTGCCAAAAAAAAGTTATTAACAAAAAAACACAAAAATTTTCCACAAAAAAACAATTTTTTTAAAAAAACATTTTTTTTAAATCTCTTAATAAATTCATGATTTTTTAGTTCAAATAGAAGCTATACTCATAAACTTTACAATTTTTTTTTTATTTTTATGATTCAGATGATTCTATGGAACGCTATCCTGCACGCCGTGGAGAAGGAACACTGCCCTTATAGTTTAGAGCCATTTCATTTGTTTTTTTGTTTTTTAACATCAGGCCACAAATAACGGAGTTATGGCTCGCGGCGTTTTGTATCAGACAGCATGTATAAATAACCTTTAATAATAGTAAATCCCTTTCGGACCAATGAAACCCGCCTCTGGCGTTTCCCTTTGTAAAGCGAAAGCAAATTTTAATACACATGTCCTTTAAAATATTATACTTAATTATATTGCAAAAACATGTACCCATTATCTTTGGAAGAGCAAAAATTGTGTATACAAATACATATTTTTGATGTATTGTAAAAAGCTCACGTAATAATTAAAAACGAAAGTTCGCGTTAATGCTTAAAATTGTTTATTATCATAATGGATTCATGACATTGATTCGAGTATGTCTAGTACCCCCTAAATATAATTTAAAAAATGTACATAAAGACATTAATAAGGCTTTTTTATCAAACCAGGACTGACATACTTTGAATCTTCTATAGAATACAAGATTGCAGGACTAGTTTATAAGACTATTGCCTTTGAAATTTCAAAATTAAGGTTATGTTCGACATACATAACATACAATAAAGGAAACGTATAAAATCAGCAAAAATTTACATTTTCTGATATACAACAAGCTATTAAAAAAATCATCAAAGATTTCCATGAACGAGATTAGATAACTGTAGATAAGGTCTACAGTTGATTACAAAAATCAGTATCAAATACTCCTGTGTATTAAATGTATTTTCTGTAGTTAAATCGATCTTTTAAAAAGTAAAATGCCCAAGTTAAATGAAAACAGATTTTTTTCGAAACTAGAGGAAGCTAGTCAGCAAGATATACTTACTACAAAATAAAAACCTATGCACGTCATCAAACACGTGTTTAATTTTTAAGAGCACACTGATGCCAAATTGTTATAAAACTATTCAGCATTTAGAAATTATTTTGACAACAAAATTTTCCGTGTTTTTTATTGTTATGTAACTTATGTTTTTCGACATTATAAAAAGAGAAATAATTTTAATAATTTATATATTTTAAAAGACATTGATTGATGCATAAATATGCAAGTTGTACAAAAAACAGCAACTGGTAGTAAAAGTTAGTAAAAGTGTTTTTTAATGAGAGGAAAAATTAGTTAAAATGCACATGGAAGTTTTAAATTTTTAAAAAATGAAGATTTTCTCACAAACAGCATTCTGTTACAAATAGTGCAGTGTGTTTTTTGTACATAAATGTCAATTATTATATATAAGTTTTAGCGAATAGCACTTGTATCCAATGCTACAGTATTTGCAACACTGGACGACATCAATCCTATACCGAAGAATAAAAGATTCATAGCTAAATAACGCGACTAACTCACATAACAGATATTATTATTATTAATTTTCTAACTTCCGAAATCTTATTTTCATAGGAAGTGTTTCTAAAGTGGGATTTTGAGTGTCCCAGATAAAATTGTATTTTTTAGCACATTCAGAACTTTCTTCCATCAATTCCTTTAAATATCTAACTGGTGTTAGCCCATTTCTACTTATTATCTATATTTCCTATTTTGTTACTTACCTCCTTTCTACCGGAAGCCCCTACAGTTATATTTTACTACGTCCATTTCTTGAAGTCATTAATCGATTTGTTATAATATCTTGTAGATAGGAGTTTTAAGGCATGATAAATCCATAATATTCACCAATTTTTCTTTTGAAAGGAATGCCTAATATGACTTTCTCCCCCCCGTTCTCAACATAAAACCGGACGATTTGTAGTTGTATACATGGACTCTACCAAATCTTTGGGTCGGTATTTTTTCTGATGAAAAATTATTTCAGTCAGCAAATGTGGTCGCTTACGTGTATAAACTAAGAAATTGTCAATTAGATGATGTCAACTCTCACAATGGCACTCTGGAGTTCAGAAGATCTCCACTTTTATGAGTAGTATAGGTAGTGAAATTCCACTACATCAGGAAAAAATTGGTGTGTGGGCAGCTGTTAATATTACTGACCTAATTTCATTCAGTTTCAACAATTATACCATTTTACTTCTAAATCTTATAATTTGACGACCGTCAAATTTATTGATCGACGAAATCAAAATTTATTGATTCTATTAAAACAAAGTTCTAGTATATACACTGTGCCCCATAATTAAACCTTTTAAGGTATATGTTGTACAGGTTATTGTAAAGGGAGATCTTTCATATCAACTTTTTCAATTATAGCCTTCCCTGCAAATTATTCGCATATACACTATGATCGATCGAGACCATTACTTAGTTAAAAATATTAGGGCTTATAGAAATGACTTTTTAATTTTTAATTAGATTTTAATAATTTTAATTTGACTTGTTTGTTTCAACCCAATGCGGGTGAAGAAAATAAAAATGTTACCCAAAATGCCGTTCTGTTAGTGAAAGACAAAGTAATCTCAATTTTACATTATTCCATTAATAAGATAAAACATTATATTTTTGGTTCGCTCTGTATGTGCGAATAATTTTGTAGGGAGGACTCTAATCGAAAAAGTTTATATGAAAGGTCTGTAGACTCTTCAAACCACTGAGACCCTTTAAAAGTTTTAATAAAATTATGGGACATCCTGTCTTCAGGGTTGTTAAAAAAATATTGCTATCCAACTACAGCAGAACATCAATTTCGAGGTAATTGTCCTGTGTGTGAGACTCGATGTAAATCGTTGGTTTTTCGATTTTGGTTAATTTTTTAAGAAACAAAAATGAAGCAGAGCGTAGCAAAAAAGCAAGTTAAGTAGCTGTGCTTGCGCATATTAGAAAAGAATATACTGCTTGAGGAACCATTATGATCCGACCGATCTTATTCCATAGTCCGTACGTTGCACTACTCCATTTGGGTTGCGCACTTTTTTCGTATTCCGTGTATTTGTTCTCTTCAGCTCCCGGCATTGTTACTCTGGACCTGGACTATCTCTAGTGTAAACAATATCCAGAGTAACAATCAATAGCTAAATGCGTAAACATACGAATACGAAAACAATACGCCAACTTAAACTTAAGTGCAACGTATTGATCAGGATTGAGATCGGTTGAGTCTACAATGGTCTCTCAAGCATTAGTCCTCTAATATGCGCGAGTACAGTTGCCTGTCCTTTACTACGCTCTTCCTCAGCTTATTGTTGTATAAAAGTAGTAATATTCAAAGCGTTTAAGCATTTTTATCTGAAATAGTTAATTGTTTTATCTATAACACTGTTTTCATACAAAAAAAAAAAAACGAAAAAACAAAACAAATTACTTCTAGTTTCATATATGAGAAAACTACCCTCGAAATTAATGTTGCTGTTATTGAAAAATATCATCAACTTTTAACAAAAATTAAGGGGGACATATACATTAGAGGTCAAAATCAAGCACTTCTTCGTTAATTTTTTACAAAGAAACTACACAATGGATTGTTTTGAAATTTGTACTGTTTATTATGTATATCAAAAGATTTACAAAAAATTTTTTATTAAATTTCATATGTTTAAATAAAAGTTATTAATAATTGAATGCCGATGCCTTTGAAAATTCCTTCTCCACGGCGTACAGGATAGCGTTCCATAGAATCATCTGAATCATAAAAATAAAAAAAAAAATTGTAAAGTTTATGAGTATAGCTTCTATTTGAACTAAAAAAATTATGAATTTA
>JAPWTK010001269.1:0-65200 GCA_029963805.1 Aromia moschata
ATGCACATGCACTTAGAAAATATTTGTCTCTATAAGGTGTTCAAATTTGAACTGTTTATCTACTGTCGCTTGTGTATAATTAATTTTCAAATTTGATGCAATTTTGGACTCGGAATATGCTGGTCTCTAGCGGAGGCGCTGCGAACCACAGGTTTGTATTAGCCTGTACAGTACCTGCGGCAAGTATTTATTCACATTGTTGATTTCGTAGGGAAGTTCTACTTAGATATAGGCCAAGCCCATTACATCTTTACGTGCCAAAATTAGTTATAGCACGAAAATATACATAAAAAATCGGGAAAATTCCGTAAATCGAATAAACTACTTTTCCACAGCTGAATTTCGCCGCGTCATATTAAAAATGGCGTCCAAAGTTGGCCAAAAACACTTTTATTCGTTTAAAAAAAAACTATGCGTCCTACAAAAAAAAGTTCCAAATAAAAGTTGTAGAACTTATTAAAACAAACAAATTAAGCCTAATCCGACTTTAATAAATAAATAAATACATTTTTTATTGCAAAAAAAAAACCAGCCAAAAATCTCGATTTTTTTCAGTTGCATATCTGAAAAATATATAATATTTTTGGGAAAAAAAAGTATCTTGGCTCCAGAACGTCGTAGGGTAAAGTTTTTTTTTAATTGTAAGAAAGTAGCTGCTATCGAATGGCAATAACGCCATTTTGATATAATTTAAACTTTTTTGAAAAAATAAATTTTTTTCGGTAAAAAAAAATTCGACTTTTGCGCGCTTATTTTAGCATAATAACAATCATATTCGCACTTTATTTGTATACGAAAGTACAAGTCTTGAAGAAAGTTTTAAGCCCTAACTGAACTCTCTAAGTGCATTTGTGTATGAATTATTGGAGTTTTATTTATTAGTTAGTTTTTTTGTTAGTTTATTTATTAGTCGAATTAGGCTTATATTGTCCGTTTTACTAAGTTCTGCCACTTTTATTTGAAACTTTTTTTGTAGGACGTATACTTTTTTTTAAACGAAAAAAAGGGGTTTTGGCCAACTTTGGACGCCATTTTGAATATGATGCGGCGAAATTCAGCTATAGAAAAGTGGTTTATTCATTTTAACGGAGTTTTTCCTATTTTTTATGTATATTTTCGTGCTGTTATTAATTTTGGCAAGAAAACGAGGTATTTTTGACAAACGCCCTGGCCTAATATATGTCAAAAGGAATCTTGTTATTTTATCGTGTGGTCACCTGCAGAATAAAATCAAACCAAACTTAATATCCTTTTTTTCAACTGCTTTTATATCAGAAATAATAAAGAACAAATTGTAACAAAATGTGTGCTTTTTCCTGTAGCTTTCCAATTTTTTATAAAACACGATGGAAATTTTGTATCAGAACAAATATGAGGTGAAATTATGAAAAGAAGTTAACGACGAAAAACACGGTAAGCAGTAACCGGTAATAGCAGTTACCATAAGGTATGAAGCACCATGGTAAACCTTTATTTTATGTATTTGATTAATTGATTTTTAGAATTTTGAAGAAAGTTGAAGTCTTGTGAATTTTTATAGTAACGAACCACTTTTGTATTTTTACATGGAAATTAATAAATCGTGTCTATTGTTCAAATTTACTCAAAAAAGAATCGTATGTCTCAAATTCTTTAAAAGGGTCCTAATAATCCTTAAAACCAGAATTTGTAACATGTTTCAACCATAGTGTTGACAGTTATTAGAAATATAACATTGACAAAAAGTTTGACAAATAGCTCGACAAATCACTCTGTACAACATAAAGCTAAATAATTTCAGTGTGTAGTTTGTATTGTTCAATAAGAGGAGCTCTTTCCGAAGAATTTCCCATTCAAATATAAAAGACCGCTTTCAAATAGAGCGAACCATCGCGAAAAAATCCACCGCTAAACGAAACTACATATTTAGGTATATTATCTAGTCGCGGTGTTTACGAATACTTTCTCTTCCGATTGTACTGGCCAGCTCGCACCGTATTTTTTGCTCTCGTTCCGTCTCACTCAAAACTTTACTGCTTTTACCAACACGAGACTTTGCCTCGTGTGCTATCATCCCCTTAACTCTAACAACTAAAGTCTAGTCTAATTGGATATTGTCCAAAAAATATTTAGAACATTCTACTCCGTCTTCTTTTTTGTTTGTACCTAATCTCCATAGGGAATAATATTAATCGTTATTATTTTTCAGAAATATGTCCTAACATATTCTATTTAATCGTTATTGTGGAAATAGTCAATTCCATTAGTAGAAAATGGTATTTCCTAAAAATTGATTGCTTCTGCAACTGATTGTGTGGAAAATAATATTTACTTATAAGTTGAATATACAGGTAGAAGATTATGGCTTTGTTTTTGTAGCACCATCAAATTATTTTATTGTTATCCACTATATGGATATTTTACGTTTGTGAATTTTTGAAACGAAATGTTGAATACTATGGTTGAATATGAAAATATTTTTATACATACTTTTGGTATTAAGAATACGTCTAGTAAACCACGTTGCAAAACCTACGAAATAAGTGCGTCATTCGTCTTCCGATAACAGTCCAATCTAACCGATAAGGCCGATTAGTTACGATGCGCACCGCACCGCAAACGCGCAGTATATCTGTCACTTTGGGGAGTTTAGGGCTTTATTGCGTCCCTATAGACCTGTCCGCGCCCCGATGCGCGGCTTCCCGTGCCGCGATATATCTCACCTTAATTGAAGCACGGTATAGACATTCCCCTCGGCAGTTATCCTCCTGACTAGGTTAAAGTCGCCCACATAGATGCTGCCGTCTGGGCCGGTCGCCAGCGACCCAGGCGTCAGCAGCTTGGCGTCCTTGGCGGGGCCGCCGCACTGCCCGGGGCAATTCAGCGACCTCTGGAGGCCGGTACCCATGATGACGCGCACCATGCGCGGGTACTGCTTGAAGTGCAGCGTGGAGCCGTCGCCCTTCTGCAGGATGCCCTCGTGGAAGTTGTAGTGGTGGTGGATGTCGAGACCCCAACCTCCTGTTAAAAAACAAAAACACTTTATCCATTAGAGTTTCCAGTCTACCATGAGGAAGAACTGGTCGCTTCCTTCGTCAAGGTGAGACATGGTTCAGGGACGGGTCAAAGACTGAGGAAGGGACAAGAGCAGGAATATATAGTGATATAAAGTGGATGTAATGAAAACACACCTCGGTCTCTCAGGCGGAGGTATACGCTAACTTACAATGTGTAAGGATAAACAACCAAAGAACTTGCATAAACAGGATAAACTTAATAACTGATCACCTGGCAGACATTGCAGCTCTGTGAAGTTGGAAGGTAATATCTAGACTTGTACTGGAATGCCAGGAAGCACTCAAAGAACTGGTAGGTACCCCAGTATATTAAGACTAGTGTGGGTCTCAAGTCACAGTGGCAACTCAAACGAACATGCTGACAATTTGCAAGGAAAGGTTCAACAACCTCCATATGTTGACCCGGAATCAGCTTTCGGGATAATAAACACTACGGTCCGAGTACAAATAAAAAATTGGGAACAAATCTAACATAAGAAACACTGAAGTCTACTCTAAAACTAGAACAAAGCCAAGACCATTATAAAGGATACTTTCATGAGATAAAAGAGCTGGAGGCCTCCTAAAACATAATAGAAACCAGCTTACAATCGTTACATGACGGGACATGTCCCAGTTAAAGGTCACTTAAACAAAATAGGGTTATACAACGGAGATCTCAGCTTTAAACTGTAGGGTAATGTGATCGAGTCCGTTCTCCATATTCTATGAGACTGAGGCACTATATCGCAGGAGACAAGAAATCTTTGGGGATACAAAAGGGCTCCTGGAGACATACAGCATCTATCCTGTGGACTTGTATCGTTTTTTGAAAGACATCAGGATCCAGAAGTGGGTGGAGTGATATAGAGACGGCTTCTAAATTATCTATAAAGATAGCTCACGAAGCTACGCACGTGAGGCCATGGAACATTATATGTCTTTATTATGAAAGATGACCCAGGAAGAGGACCCAAGAGGCAAACCATCAAGACCCATGACGTCATGCGTCACATACATGATGCTCGATAGAGTTTTTCCCTACCCCAGATTTTGCCCCTTCAGGTTAGGCAAACCATCTTTACCAAGCGTAACGTGACGCAAAACCATGACGCAGATCGCAATATTTTCCAGGGGCAATCCCTTAATAAAGACATAGAATGTCAAAAAGGTATAAAAAACAACACCGACTGTTGGCACCAGAATTTCAATCATTCACCAGTTGGTGAATCTACCAGAATTTGTGGATTGGCTCAGACTTAATCAGAGTACTCTTAAAACTCAGAGTACTCTTCGGAATCTTAAATAATTAATACAATTAAATAATAAAAAGGGACTTAGCACGGTATCTTGCGGCCCTCTTTACTGGTATAAACTAATGGGTTTCGTAAATGACTGTTCTATGACATTTTATAACAATGCCATATTGAATAACATATAAAAATTACAAATACCTACCTATGTCTGAGATGTCGACGTCGAAGCCTTTGACATCAGCCGTCCTCGTCTCCCACACCGGTTCCAAGCACGTGCTGTGCTGATAGCCCACCGAGACTTTGGCCTGCACTATACCGTACACCTTCTGCTTATAAACGTTCCTCTTGTTCCAGGCGAAAGTATGGACCAAATTCGGATCAGCTTCGTACGTTTTCACGTGGAGCGATCCCTCTATCTCCACCCTCACGTAGACGTGGGTCAGGGTGTTTGGTATCACGGCGCCGGTCAGCCTCATGAATATCGTGCTCAGGTATCCCGTGGCCTGGGAGCTCTGGTACAGAATATGCAGGTCGGATCCGGGTATGGGGATGGATTCCTGGATTATCTGCGTCTCGGCGAAGACGACGCTCTTTCCCTCCATACCGCCCACAGCTTCCGGCATCCAGGTGCCCGTGATGGTGGGACTGAGGATTTCGGGGTCGTGGTCGTCGCAAGTGTTGGGCAGGGCCCCGCTGGGGTGGAAGAACGACCGAGACACCCCCGGGAAGTTGATGGCCGGGTTTCTAGCCAGGAAGCTGGAAGATTTGCATCATTGTTAATCATAATCGTACAGCGAAAGATGAGTAATGTCTGGACTAGGTAGGTAGAACCTAGAGGATCGTGGTAGATTGGTTTGGAATACTTTAAACTGAAATATTTTTGTTGTTCCAGTTATATAGATGTATAAATTATCCTTACCTTTTTTGAACGTGTGCAATATCAGCGTCTTCACTAAGCTGCATGTGAACTGGCGGCAAAACAATTATCTGATTCCATGGGACGAAAACTGTTATTGTCTTCGGTTTAAATGGTGACCTCTGGAATTGGAGGGTCACAGCACCACCTCCATTCACCAATACGTCGAACCTGTTGAGAAACATGGTGTCAGAAGACGTATATTTGTTGGGAAGTAATTACTTTAAGAATTGTATTTACCAACCGCAATACCAGTCAGTGGTAGATGGCGAACCAGGATATCATATACGATAAATTCATTTACTTGTGTCATAGTTATTAGATAACAATACTTTTAAATGTATCTTAGCATTAAAAAGTAAAAAGGATGCTAATTTATTGAAAGTTACATTAGTAATTATTTCCATGAATCTGGATTGCGAAATGCCCCTACAGCATTTCCGAGTTTCATGGATACCGTTGTCAAAAATATGCATATAATTATTTTATCCGTAGGCCTCAATTAATTCAGCTTGAGAAGAAAAACAACAATGGACAACTATTGTGGATCAAAGAAAATAAACTTCGTTTGTGTAGCCGTTACTAGATAATCTGTTGTACTTAAACACTAGAACATTTTCAAATTTTATGGATATTGTTGTCAAAAATAATGATTATTTTATATATGAATCGTAATTCGTCCAGTTTGCCAGCGGACAGTCGACACATGTTGGGATAAAAAAACCTATCTGCTTATGTGGTCTTTATAAATAACTAGCGACCCGCCCCGGCTTCGCACGGGTGCACGCGGACTTTTTTGTAGACCTTTTTTAAGATGTACAATACTGTAGTACATTATTTTAATCTATCTCGTAGGTTCAGCCAGCGTTTGCAATGTAAGCGCAAAAAAATGTGTTTATTTACGACATCATATTAGAAACCTCTAAAATTATCAGTGTTTCTCTACAATATTATGCATGTATTATACATATAAACCTTCCTCTTGAATCACTTTATCTATTAAAAAAATCGCATCAAAATCCGTTGCGTAGTTTTAAAGATCTAAGCATACATAGGGACAGACAGCGGGAAGCGACTTTGTTTTATACTATGTTATGATTATGATAATAATACATCATTTTAAAGGCTTCTTAGCAATAAATAGTAAAGCAATTGCAGATGTAAAAGGGAGTTCGAAAAAGGCTAATGGTTACATGAAAAGTCATTTCAACGAATATTCATTGGACTGAACAGTGCCCCCAAGAATCTTATGGATTAAATTATATTGTGGTCAAAAATACTTATAGAAAATGTTTATAGAAAGCAACGAACATTTATTGGGGATCAAAGAAAACAAACTCTGAAATCCTAGTGGGTAGTAAAAAATAAAGCATTTGGAGATAGAAAAGGGATTTCGAAAGCTAAAGATAACATTAAAAACAATTTCAACAAATCCATTGGACTAAAAAATGCCCCTAGAAGATTTCGAAGTTTCATGGTTACCACTTTGAAAATATCCTCATAATTTTTCACCACAATTAATCTCATTTACTAAACAACCATTGAGACCAAAGAAAACAAATTCATCCGCTTGAGTCGCCGTCGCTTTGACTGCTCATTTATTCCTTTTAATAATTTGTTGTCCTTATTTTAAATATTTATGCCCGCGTTTGATGATTAATTAACGTTATCCTTTTGACATTTACCGGGATTAGCGAGATTAGAGTCTGTACGACGTAATGAGAAACAGTACGCCCGGGAAAATTAGCGGATTTGCCATCTTTGATGTGGCCGCCCTCGAATTAGATACGTTATTCCATTCTAATTAAGCTACTTTGTTATTTTCCTATGTTACTTGATCCGACCGGTTTTGTTTATTTGGGTGGGAGAGCGGAATTAGGAATACAAGACAAGTCTAGTCTCCAATTTCCTTAATTATTGGGCGAATTGCCGAGAGCGCGGTAGAATTTAATTAGAAAGCAGTCGAAAGTTCGAACGAACCGAGGCGGGCGCATTTTTTGGAGAGAAAATAATAAAATAGGTCGTGGGGAAAATATTAGGGGTAAGGGGCGGGAGGAATACTGCCGGTAACAAAAAATTGTAACTTAAGTACTTATGCGTAAAAACAGGTTTCAAATTCAAAAAAAATAAATAAAATTCAAATACAGTCTAGTTTTTAGGAGTTTAAGTCAAATGAAGAAGTAGGCAATTTGGTTTCAAAAAATGAACACAAAGTTTTTACTTTAAAGTGGACATTGGCTGGGACTAGTAAAATAATGCTGGGAAAAGTTGAGGGAAAAGTGAGTGTTATCGAGTGTAAAACTAACAAAGGTTTATGTTTACACACAATATATTAGAAAATTTCGCATTTAAAGATTTTAAAGGATGTCTGACATTTTGGATTGTTCTGGAACTAGTCCAACTACCAAGTTCTGGAACTAGTCTACTACTGGAACTAGTCCAACTGGGTTTGTTGGAATTTAAATAGGTTTGTTTCCAATGTTTGTTGCAATTTCAGGATTGACTGTAAATTGTATTTAACAATTTGTTACATAAATGTAAAATATGGGAATTGTAAGGTTCATCGGTTTTCTAATGAAAACTGTTATTCTTATGGTCTGTTATTCTTCTCCGTCATTGGAGAAGAATCTAAAAGTATAGAATTCAATAACGAAATAGTACAAGGGATAATATTTACAAACCATTAAAAAAAACAATTTCAACTTTTATTTCGATATAACACCAAATGAGTCCTTTAAGGTAGTACTCGTATATAAAAAGTCGAATTTATTAAACGTATATGATACTGGTGAAATTTAGTCGAAATAATGAACTCTGGTTTAATGCACTTTATGTTCGAAATGGGCACAAAAGGAGTGTAGCGAAGAAGAAAAGGATCACTATTGTAAATGCAAACTTCTGGAAACATGAGTAAAAAGTGAACCACGGCGTTAAAATAAAAGTTTGAGGATATTAGATTGTTTAGCACGGCTAGTAGAACGCCAAATATATACCAATGCTGACTGTGTACCATATTTCTTAAGCGGACACCATCCCCCCGCTCTCCCCTACTCGATGCAGTTGCAGAGTTTCGCCCGCAACAGGAACACTGCCGGCTTGTAGCTTTTAATTATTAATCTCGGGTAGCGGCGGCATTGTCGAGTGGTTATTCGAGCAACTCGAAAATATACACACCTATCTCATGGAATGAATGTTTCAACGAAGTACATATGCTTTAGAAGCCACCAACGTAGGTCTTCTGCACACGCTGTGCGGAATTGAGGATCAAAAGAAGATGATTGATATTACATGTTTACATTAACAACAGACAACAAAAAGTATCTGTCCTTGTCACACAATTCAAATAACTAACCCCGAACACAGTCTCAACATATTTAATAATACCCTGAAAATTATCACGTGAGTGAAATTGCTGGCACTCTCTCGCACGTTGTCGCCGCCTCATAATGGAGAATGGGACCCACACTAATGGCGACTTATGGAATTTGAGATTCTCGTATTTTAATAACGAAGCATGGGATCCACATTATATTTTAGGGGATGTTACTAGATCTACCTAGAAGGATGTAATGGCAAAAAAAAACTTCTATATCACCAGATTATTTTGAAAACGGCTTACAAAATATTTGCGAAATATTTTTTTCTTCACAAGTAAATACAAAGTCTTTTAATACTTGTCACTTTTTTCGAAATTTTGAGAACTGTAAAAGTTACCATAACTTTTACAGATCTGTGGGATGAAAAAACAATTCATACCAATTACTAGCATTTCCTTTTTGAGGTCTTAGAATAGCTCTATCTTTAAGTAAAATGAAAATTCTGCAAAAAAAAAAAAACAAAAATGGAAAGTTTTTATATTCACTTCGTAATTCTGGAAAAAGTCGCAAATATTTTGCAAGGCGCTTCCAAGATCTTCTGGTGTGGCAGACGTTTTTTGAGTTTTTTTTTCCGCAAATTTGATTTGTTCGATTTGATTCGCAAGTTATTAGCTATTATAGCTAGTAATCATAGCTCCCTAAGATATGATGTGGGTCCCATGCCTCCTTACGAAAATACGATAATCTCAAATTCCACCAGCCGCTACTGATCCACATCTTTTTGGAAACAATAGATTTTCACTAGTTGATCGGAGTTGCTTTTTGGTAGTTCTTGAACACTCTGTATAAAGCTTTAAGATGCAGTCATGTTATAAGTACAATTTCTGAGTTTATACTTAAAGTTTTAGTAAGTTTTCATTTTGGATACAAAATTAAATTTTTTTATACCACATTAAAATAAAGATATTTAAGAGGAGCTCCTAATTTCTGAAATAAAAATTACTCTCTTGTAATGGTCAAAAAATTGTGAAGTTTTAAAGCAGTTTCTAAGAAGGAAGAGAACACATTAAATAGCTGAAGGGAATTACTTGGGTAGCACATTCCTTGCAAACTATAGCAACATCACGTTGGTAGTTATGTTGTTAGGGGTACAATTTCTTTGGTCAAAGTTTGGATTTTGGATAAAATGTTAGAGACAAAGGGACCTGCCAAACATGGAGGATGTTTCTATTAAGAGATGGATGATAAGAGATAAAATCAACGGAAGCTTGATTAAGGGTAAAAAAGCGGTTAAGGGTAAAAAATTGGAAAATTTATGTATATTTCTGTTTAAATATTGGACATGATGTAGAAAAAATAGGCAAATCAGGAGTTTTTAACTGTGTTTTGCGTTGCGTTTGTGAAATTTGTGTATAATATTGAAGGAAATTCAAAAATCAACTCCAAATTTCCAGGAGCTTGATAAAACCGAAGAACGATCCCAAAAACAGACTATTTTTCGTCTATTTCGTCACCCTCGAATAGGGATTAAAATATGAGCTTAATTATAGTTTATGATGAGACATTAACATATGTCATAATTAACTTATGTTATAATTTATAAACATATAATATATATAACAGTTATAAATAATCAAGTTTCAACTTGAGGCTCAGTATTTTTCTATTTTTCAGTGTAGGAGCAAGCTTGTGTATCTAAGGAACGCGATGAGAAAACATGTATCAGGCATATTATGTCTTCTTGGTATAAAGATGAATTTGTTCTTTAAAATTAATAAATCGTTATTATTATCATTACACAGGACCACAAAAAAAAGTCCTGATACAGAAAGGTGAAGTACCTTCTGGGACGTTTTTCGGTGTGATAAAAACGAATCTCAAGTCAGAACTGACCCATCACCCTTAGATTTCGACCCAGCACACCCTAGCACCCCCCAAATGGTCAAGTTTTCACATCATATAAAAATTCAAAATAAACATCTCATTCTACGTTTTTCGGTGTGCTAAGAACGAATCTGAGGTCATAATTTACCCATCACCCTTAGATTTCGCCCCAGCACCCCCCAGAACCCTTCCAAAAGGTGAAAATATTAGTTTATATAAAAATTCAAAATAAATGTCTCATTCTACGTTTTTCGGTGTGCTAAGAACGAATCTGGGGTTATGATTTACCCATGACCCTTAGATTTCGCCCCAGCACCCCTAGCACCCTCCCAAATGGTCAAATTTTAGAACGATTCAAAAATCATAAATCACTTACATATGTCTTTGGTACAGGATCCTTTTCTATTTTTTACGGTGATAACGACTCCTTTTTTCCTCAAATGACCTGTGAAGTTGGTTTCGATAGTAATTTTCATATTTTGTTGTAGTTTCTCGTTTTAGCATCCAACAATAGTCTGCTAACATATTTACGTCCCATCTACAGTGAAATTTTAAAACCGCGGGGGATGAAGGGGTTTGCCGCGGTGCCGGGGGAGATAGGAAATTTAAAACTACTTTTTATTTGCCATATTCGGTTTCAGTACCCCAAAAAAGTAGAATGAGTTATTTATTTTGAATTTTTATATAAAGTAAAATTTTAATCCTTGGGGGGGGGGTTCTAGGGGTAGCTGGGGTGTAACCTTAGGGGCATGAGTAAATTCTGACCTCAGATTTGTTCTTAGCACATCCAAAAACGTAGAATGAGATATTTACTTTGGATTTTTATATGACGTAAAATTTTGACCCTTTGGGGGATGCTGGAGCGAAATCTAAGGGTGATGGGTAAATCATGACCTCAGAATCGTTCTTAGCACACCGAAAAACGTAGTGCTAGGGTGCGCTGGGGCGAAATCTAAGGGTGATGGGTCAGTTCTGACCTGAGATTCGTTTTTAGCACACCGAAAAACGTGCCAGAAGGTACTTCTCCTTTCTGTATCAGGACTTTTTTTTGTGTGCCTGTGATTAATCTATTGATTATATGAATCCTCAATTATTTTCCTTGGGATTTCCAAAACAGCAATTATCAATGTTTTTTGCTTAGAGTGATACTCGCTAAGAGTGATTCCCATTATCTAAATAGTGAAAAGTAGCCTTCACTTGAAACATTCCGAAGATTAAAGACTCATCACAAGCATACTTTTTCAGATATTTAAAACTGAATTTTGAGGGTGGCGAAACAGACGAAAATTGGAGTAGATCTTTATGGAATCGAGAAAAAGAAATACAAAACTTTTGTAATTAATGTGCAGTGCAGAAAAACTTACCATCCTCCTTGCCTGGTGAGGGTGAATCCGAATCTTGATTCTCTATCGACGGCCACCCTGATGCCCACAATTCCTAGTCCCTGAGGTGTCACGACCTGGCCCCTCATCACTGCAACTCGACTGATTAACATTTATTAATTAGCAAATTCACAATGGCAATAAATCGGATGTTGTATCGCATCACGTCTAATTAAAATATTATTTATTGGTCGACAAAATATTTTCCAAGTTGACGTATATATTACGCGTAATCTGTTTTGTGTTTTGTGTGCGGCATTGTTTGTATTTGCGCTGGGCTTTTATTGGGTTTAATTTCAGTTAACGATTTACGGATAGCTGAAAATGCCGATTATGCAAAGTTGGGATTTTCGCCATGGCGGGGCAAATGCGTGGTTCGTAGAGCGGGGTCACTGTCGGATTAGGGTGGCAAATGCCATAGTTTTTGGATTTAGCGCCAGTGCCGCCGGCGCGGCCACCGTTTGTGGATGTGAAAATATTTGGTTAATTGGTAAAACAAAATTGAAATACATTTTTCAAATTAATTTAAATTTTGATATTTTTAAGAGACTACCAAAGTCGTGAGGTTGCTTCTCTCCCAAAATACGAACCGGGTTCTAAATTGTAAAATTATAAATGTGGGAGAATACATTTTATACATGTAGTTTAAATTGAGTTTTCGTGTTTCGATTACAGCAATTTTTTACATTTTTTCAGTGGTGATTTTGGTTATTTAAGGACATTTGAATAGGAGGAACTGAACTTAGGATATTTCATTATTTGGTTCCATGAAAAATCTCTAAAAAAGAACTCATATATGTTGAAATATAGTTATAATGAATTGAATCTCAATTATACCGATGGCCTTAAAAGAGCTTAAAAGAGCTGAAAATATCGTTTACTTGACAGTTAGTAGCTGAACCAATCATATCGATCCATTCCAAAAAAAAGTCACCAGAGTTGGCCGAGTAAAAAAGACGTATTTCTATTATGTCTTAAATTTATAACCTTATTTAATTACTATAAAAGCTGCCACTTTACATGACAGCCATTATTTATTTTACAATTGTGACAGTCACTTAAAAGTTTTACACAACCGAAAAGCTTCGACATGCCCGCTATTTCTATCTCTCTCGTTCATAGCCGATAATCATATTTGATGACGTTTTTTTGGATATCTCTTTATAAGGACACACCTCCCACAATTTCAGCCAACAGCTACCTTCACAGTAATATAAAATGGACAATTATTTTTATTTAGCAATATTTTACAATTTTTATTTTAAAATCATAGACCATTAAAACCTCGGCTTATTTGTTATATACAAACATAAAGAAAAAACTATAGTTTTTTTCCTCATTGCTATTCTTGTATTTCTTTATAATAATACATACATTTCAAGTCCCTGCTTTTCTTATAGGACTAAAATAAGAATGCAAACCACGTCATAAATTTAGCTGTCATCATCATCACACTTTGGTAGTCTATTACATTTTTGCATTTATATTTTAAAAGTACGTTATCTCAAAAGTGACATAAAATATCTTACATTATCTTTATGCGAGTCTTAGGTGAATTTAAATACAGTCATTGTGTTTGTGTAGTTTGTTTAATGAGTTGCTTGAGAATCAATGTAAAAAAATGTGAAGAAAAGTATGGATTTCAGTGTGTGATGATATTTTTCACCCCTTTAAACAATGCTTTTTTGTATGTACTATATCTTCACTCCTAATTACTATTTTTTAGGTTTAGAGATTCACAGAGATACACAAAGTACACTTTGATTCGAAGATATAAAATCATGATATGTAAATATATTTTTTAAAATAAATTTCTTCCCATATGTAGATGTGTATATCAGTTATGAAAAAGGACAAATTGAAGTGAGACGACAGATAAGAAGCAACGGTATACGCATCGAAGGTAGTGAGAGAATAAGACCGACCGTCCCTCTCACCATCTGCGCTAGTCGTTAGAACGAGAAGAATAGCATTTGTATTTTTCACAACCGGCCGATGTCTGCTGTACATATACGGTATACTTATACTATACAGTACGTGTAAAGCCGACATCGGCCTGTTGTGAAAAATGACAAATTCTACACTACTCGTTCTAACGACTAACATAGTGTGGTGAGAAGGCCGGTCTTATGCCCTCACTACCTTCGATGGGTATGC
Organism: Aromia moschata; assembly: GCA_029963805.1. NCBI lineage: Eukaryota > Metazoa > Arthropoda > Insecta > Coleoptera > Cerambycidae > Aromia > Aromia moschata. The sequence goes on from JAPWTK010001269.1 coordinate 13,948, forward strand.
AGTTGCTTCTTATCTGTCGTCTCACTTCTATTTGTCCTTTTTTTATAACTGGTCGACTTTACACACACGGTATATCTTTAACTTATGCTCCTCAAAGTGGAACATTCATTTAATAACTGTATTTTTAGTGAACTGTTGCTGGACATATGTTTTGTATTTTGGAATTATATTCTCTGTGAGTGCTTTAAACATTTTTATTGTAAAAATATCGAATATAAATTCACACTGAAGTCACAAAAGGGCTAATTTACACACATATTTGATCTAAATGTAACTTTTGAATCAGTTTATACGTATACGAAAACAACGTACTCTTCTTCAATGATACTTTAGGTCAAAATTGTTGCTGGTAACTGTTGATTGAGTTTTACGTTAAAATAATGTTCTTATTTAAGAGAATTAATTAGTTTATAACGTATATTATGAGTAAATAATATTTAAATTTTGAGTAATATCCTACTATTTTGTAGTTTTATGTATTATACAAATATTATGTTATGAATTTATTTTGTACATTCTGTGAAATTTTTTTTACAAATTTCAATCTTCGGGAACACATTTTTGGTGGTTCAAATTTCTGAAATGTATTACTTATTCTGTATACCTAAACTTATTAAATACTTAGTACTATCATTTCTAAAATGTTCTGCTTATTTCTTCCTATAAAAGTATGCTTTTTCTTTAATTAGTTAAACTTCAACATTTTATTTGATTAACCCAACATGACCAAATCCCATTGCATTTAATACTGCCCGTAACCGCTAAAATATTTTCAAACTAAAAATGAATTTAAAAATGTTCAACAAATGTAAATTGTACTAGGTTATTGAAAAATAATTTCGCGTTTTGCCCATTATCATTGAACTCTTTGCAAAACGCGTAAACTCGTAGATTATATCTCCATACAATTTAATTAAAAATATTTCCATGCAGAGTATCAGCACCGGTCACCAAAGCTGAAAATAAGCTGCGTGTTGCCGTAAAAATGTATTTTGTTTTCGAGCTTATCAGCTCGTAGCTGGACCCGAGTCAAAGAGATTATTTATCTGAAACAAATACATTTTTACGGCAAAAAATAATATTGTGTGCAGGCAACTTATCACCACTACGAAATGTTATTGTTAAATTTATAACATCCATCATCTATGACATCTAAGTTACGTGGTTATTGATTAATTCTCTGAGAGTGGAGACGGTGAAATGTCTACAATAAAAGGTATTTATTGATATGCTTTTAAATTTTTTTCTTTATATGACATTATGATACAAAGAAATAATAATCCTAAGCTTGCACCACTTTTTTTGATACTGTAACTGTTTTGTTGACTGTACAACAACTCAAAGTGATAATTTTTTGTATAAAATGTATAAAAGTATTATTTACATTACAACATCTGTTAGATATTCTGTTCCCTATAATGCTGGCTGAACAAAATCAGAACAAAAATTTAACCAAACAGTCTAGTTGAAATTTAAGAATTTTTTTATTTTTTAAGGATATTCAGACTAAAAGTGTCATTAAATTGTACCTGTAATACATTCGTATATTTAGTATATTTGTTTATTGTTTACTAAGAAACATTATACTTACCACTACCACACATTTTAAGGTTCGAATGTTTAATTTTTGTTGATACTGAAAAAAAATGTATGATCCTAAAGTTAGCAGTTCAAGAAGGAAATAAAGGTACTACACTATATATAGGTATATAATGTCACTGATGATCAATATCTGGTTTACATAAAGTATCAGTAGCAGTTATTAAAATTATGAACAAAGAGGAGGAAGTGTATAAAAAAAGAACACCTAAAACTTTTTAGGAGTGAGTAAAATAATACAAAAGTAATTCAACACGGAAAGTTGACTTATAACTACCAGTGTTATTCGTTTTACACTATATCAAATTACATAAATTATATTATACAAATTATTCATGTACATTATAGCATCTAAATTATTAAACGATATTTGACTATCACTGCCACGTAATGTTAAACTTTGGGTTGTTTAACTTAGTTGTCTAATTATTTCAGGAGTGATATCCTTTTATAATGACGTTTCACCGCTCCACGCTCCTGTCTAACGTTAATAATGTGTGTAGTGAATCGGTCAAAATGCAAAAAATGCAGATAGAGGTCAACTGAGAGGTGTAAAGGACGAAGGTTATACAGAGGTCAAGGTGAAAGGTGGCTAATGACACGTAGACAAAGGAGGGAATCTTCGGCCGAGCCGTCATATTATACATTGAAGATTCTGTAGCATCGTGTTCTCATGTTGTTTATACTTGTAGTCAAACGTAAAGTACACTGAGATGGCATCAAGCAAATACACCCACAAACTCGGCGAGCCAATCGAAGTATTTCAGTAAAAGTAAGTAAAAAGAAAAGAACAGTATTTCAGAAAAGCACAAATGTGCCAGGAGAAATAAAATTAAGAGAACCTCTTTGTGCATAAAGAAGTATGCTAATGGGGTAAATAATAATTCCGTTCGTTGTATTTCACTATCAGAAACCATCACAGATCCGGATTTAGACTTTACCTATCATCAGAATAGTATACCTGACGGTGAAAAATAACGAATGGGCGTAGTCTAACAGACTATCCGTTACAGTGCCATTTAACGTCTAACTTTGTTAAACACACCGTAATTTGTCTTATTCCTATTTATGGACGCAAGAGGACAATATTTACATATCATCAGCCAAGTATTCTATTGTTAAAACTATTGAAATATCCCAAATTGGTCTCCCAACACATAAACTGAACTATATTACATTAATAATACACCGCCAGTTTATTCACCAACTGGTTTAAACCATAAAAATTGTTTTGTACTATTTTTTACGAACAAAAAAGTCCATTTAATTTAATTTTTCTTAGTCAATTCTGATCTTTTCTGAAATATCTGTTATGATTCCTATAAAAATTTTGAGCAATAACATATTTATACTGGTCAAATTTCAACACGAAACTTCATTTGAAAGAGTCAAAACAATCATTACAATATATTCTACAATTTGAGCGAACAATCTTGGACGGAGATTATAAAAGTGACTCAATTTTATAAAATCTGTCTAAATACTTATGTGTGGTGCAGTTTGTGTGGACCCTCGATTCATCTTATATTCGTGGAACCTCGACGAATTCGTATTAATTTGACTTGCTTGATGTCTGGAGTTTTTAATTCCGATGTGTTACATATATATGTAGGATCGCATGAACATGATAAATGTACAAAATGGTAGAGCAATAGTAAAGAGCTGAAACATTCATTGCAACCAAGGTAAACAGAGTCTCTTACAAGATAATTTGTAGATAGTTAATTAAAAAAAAATTGTGGGAGTCTGAATATAGGTTTACGATTTTTACTAATTAATATTTTATAAACACGCTCAAAAATGCTCGCATATGGAATTATTCAGAATAAGGATAATAATAGCTGCGTAATAATAGCTGTATAATAACCTGCTCATGGTGTTATTAACAGCAATATTATAGACACATAAAGAGAAAAAGTTCCCTTTCATCCTTGCTACTGCTTTTGTGTCAGATATTCAACCGTATATGGGAGTTAGCAATGTCTGCATTGCTCCAAATTAATATCTGAAATAATTATGATCGGTAAACGAAGGTAAACAAAGCCAAAACCCACAAAGCATCTTGTAAGAGGGACTGGGAATGAAAAAGCATGAATAGAAATGAACAAACATTGATAAAATAGTACATAAAATGTATGGACAAACAAACAGTAGGGGTAAAAGGCCAGTCGCTTAAGTCTTCAAAAGGTCTGATTCAGGAAGCGAATGGCGAAAATGCTGCGAATGCGGAAATTAAAACGTTGTTTTAATAAACTGCCAAAATGATCCTTTTCTGAGGGACTCGGCGGAGCTAGGTTATTAACTTGCCGTGGACGAGGAATTTCGAATAAACCTGGCAGCTCTTTGGGAAAGTATTGAACCACAACATTGTTTTCGTAACTTACTGTCAATAATTTATATCAAACTTGTAAATTACAATGATGTTTAATTATTATCAATAACCACGAATTATTAGGAATACTTATCAATAGATATATTATTAATATTACTTACATAATTAGGTGAAATAATTTTTTTCCTACAGAAGTGGTAAAAAGTTAAAAGCTGTTTTAAGTTAAGAGCTTCGATGGCATCGACGTATATAGTCCAAATTATGTTTTCAATGATTAAGTACACATTTTTGTTCTGTTTTTTAAATTAAATTGTAATACATTTTGTAATACATGTTTTATTAAATTTACAGCACACTCTGATTCTTTATCTTTCATATTTTTGTTTTATTAAAAACGCTATTTACATATTAGCAATATATGTGTTCACATTTGGATGAACATATATCCTGTGTACAATATAAGTTTTTAAATTGCGGAAACCATAACTTATTTTAGTTTCTAGCATTATACTTAGAGATTTGATTTGTTTAGCCTCAATTTTACATAATGATGATACGAATCTATATGGGCATGGCATGTCGTGGTAAGTACCACGAGGCCATCTTGGTAGGATATTACTAGATTTAAGGAATTAGAGAAAATCAAATGAGCTAATTTTCGCTGTCGGAACATTTTCGTCCTCCCCTGTCGCCCTTAAAACCGCTTAAACCACCGTACTGTTAATGAATGTACGTCGTTCGCATTGAGCATCAGGCTATAACAGGCAGCACACGGACAGACGAACAGACAGACAGAACGAACATGGGGAGATGCTGCCACTTACCGCGGTGTAAAGGAGTTCCAGAACTCGCTACAAGTGGGGTTGCAGCAGCGACACAGGGAACACAGAAGACAGGACAATTAACTAACCACACGGCAATACGCTACGCAGTGCGCATCTCGTTTACCGTTCGTGCGTCACTGCGCATGTACTACTAAGCATGGGAGGTGCCCTGAGAGAGGCTCAAAATGTTTTTTTGACAACTGTAAAATGATATGATGGTTGAGAGTCAATCCGAAGCTGAATTCAATGAAATTCAATTTTATCAAGATGAAATTTGATATCTAGTGATAAACTTATTAAATCGTGTTATTTCTCTCAGCGCTCCCCAGAATACAGATTAAACGGACAATTTGCTCTAACATTCACTCGGCTTCTCTATCAGTCAGATTTCGTGACGAGACAATATGACGGACACAATAAAAAAAAACAAACTGTAGCTACAGACAATGACAGACACAAGTTAGGCAAAAAGGTCTACTAGCAAACAAAACAAACAATGGAAGAACGGCTCTATAGTATGCAAACACATGAGTAGAGGTTTTGTGTACCACTGTGAACTTTGAACTGAGACCAAAGGAAAATCAGCTTTGTTTGATGCAGGGCTAACGAACGCCTTTATGAGGTTATCTAGTTAATATTGACCGATGAAAGTTCGCAAAAGGTTCGGTTACGTTCTGTTGTAAAACGTATATTGATTTCCGTGGTTTAAATACGTGTATTATATCTGCCACGCTATTCTATACATGGCCTTACGCCCGGGATGTTATTTAGGAGTCTATTCATGATTACATAAATATTATATCGTTATATACAGACAATGGGAATGAGCACTTTCAATACACTATAATTAGTCATATTTTAAATTTAAAGAGACCATATTATTAATATAACTATGGTAATATTGGTATTATATCAATAATGGTATATAATGTGTATGTACGTAATCATACAATCAATATAATCATTCTGTTAGGTATTTTAGAAATAGCCTGGGAAGAAAAGACCTGGGACACGCTACCTAACCCTTTGCCTTGTATTCATCCCCTCACCTAGTTCTCTTTGGTCTCAATTCCCGTCAATCTGCTGCAGCGAGAATCTAATACAGACTGTGTCGAAAAGTAGTGAAACAACACTGCATGCTCAACTTGTGTCCACCATGTCTACGTAATACATACCTATAACTAAATGGTTACAATTCATTAAAAATTGCGATTATCAAAAAGATCCTCGACTCGTTAAGACCGCAATTCTAGGCCCTTCTGTATATTCCGCAATCTGAGCGACAGCTCGGGCTTGGACGTGGGGTACAGACGAACACAGGGATTTCAAACGAGACACAATGATTATCCCCGAAGTGCCGTACCTGCCGTTCTTCCATTTCTCTTACAAAATGCGAAAAACCGCGTACAGAACTCCGGGGGGGGTCTGGGGGTCGGTTACAGGGTTAATAGGATAGAGCTCCGCTAAAGGGGGTGCGATGCCCGAGCAAGTGGCCAGGGCGTTAACCCTTGGCCTCCACTCAAACGTGCAGAGCTGAATTCCTGTGAGCCGCGTAAAGGAAGTCGCACAGCGTGGCTGTTATACGCCCTTTAGGTACCCCCGTTTTACCTGAATGAACATCAGAGCTGTTTTTTTATCTGTTTGAAACCACTAAGCGTTTTTCATTTCTTAAAACGGGGGTAACTGTGGGCACTAAATGAAAGCTCTTAAAGACACACTTGTCAATGTGTTACTTACCTCTCCGTGTACTCGTCCATGTGCGCGTACGATTGAACGGAATTCTCTTCGATGAGGAATTTAACGCGTTGGTAAAACGACGCGGTGACTGAAGGTGGTTGCTTCCTGAGCAAAACCTCCACAGGGTCGTTACTCGATATGCACATGATGTGGTCCGAGCAACTCGGATGAGAACAACATTCGCTGTCTGAGCAGTCGACCATACCATCTACGCAAAAGTTGCATTTAACACATCGCATCGACATTGCCAAAACCAACATATGATCTAGCAAAAGTCAAATCATCAACTATCATCAAGTCATTGTATAAATAAAAGACTTATAGAATTTCCATTCTAAATTGAAAATAGGTACTTATACGAGGACATCAGTTTACGAACACTTTGTATGGAACTAAATACGCGTTTCTATACTGATCTTTACCCGTATAGGCCGTATCGTAATCCATGTTGTCTTGACGAGCGCCTGTCACGTAATAAGTGGGCGGAATCTACACTTCATTGGTCATTGTCGCTACTGTGTTAGGGGGAAATATGTCATCAGAAAGTCTCACATACAGTGGACCCAGTTGATTACGTTGGCGGTAAAACACGGGTTATAACCACGCTATCTTGGACCGATTGTATACAAAAAAACGTTGTTTTTGTGAGTGTTTTGATGCCTTATATTATGTGCGCGTACAATACCGCCGTAAGTGGGTTTTAAAAAGGTTTAAATTATACAAACTTTTATTTTATTTGCGTCATAATTCAATCATTAAAAAATCGATATTTTTAATCAATACCTCTTTCATAAACAGGGCTTTCTGGAGGCCTTTCGAAACGAATGAAAATACCGTAGCTTCAGATATAACCAGCGAAAATGTCGAAACGGTCGAGTACGATGAATTTAAAAATAAAGACTTACATCAAAGTCACGTAGTATTTTAAACATATATGAATGCCTAAAACGTTACTAACTATTTATTATTCGAGCACGCCCATAGAATCATAAAGTTGCACCGCTTTTTTTGTTCCCAAGGCGTATTTATCATTTTCAATTCAGAATAGAGGGACTATACAATTGGAGACTGTTGATGATTGAGTTGATGATACTACACGACAAGCTATCGATTGCTATTAAGGAACTACTACCATTTTTCTTTTTGTTGATGATGATTAGGGTCCGGAAAAATGTTACAACGCAGGGTGGGCACTACACAACTCTATGATAATTAAAGTATAAACCGTATTTTTAAGCGACTTTTAAATTATGTATGCGTGTATTTTTTGCCCGTGCGTACGTACGCTACTGACCGTGCCTGGTAACATGTACGGTGATTTTCCTGTGGAGGTTTGAGGAAAGGCTATATGCAATTTATTCATATAGCGTAGCGAGCATTCCGTTGTCGGAATTTAGTGTTTTACGTTAGGTCAAAGAGGCCCGCCCGCCGGGGGGAAGCCCCCGTTTTAAAAAATTTTTTTTTTGTGGTGGTGTCCCCTTTAAAAACCGCTTTTCCCCTTTTTTTTCCCCGGGTTTTTTTTTTTTTTTTTTTTTTTTGTTTTTTTTTTTTTTTTGGGGGTTTTTTTTGTTTTTTTTTTTTTTATGGCCCCCACAACCCCCTTTTTTTTACACACGGCGCGGTTTTTTTTTAAACCTTTTGTTTTTTTTTACACACCCCCCTTTTATTTTTTTTTTTTTTTTTTTTTTTTCTTTTTTTTTTTTTTATTTTTTTTTTTTTTTCTTCAATGTTACTGTAGTACTGTTAGAAATGAGGATTTTTAATTTGATTTGTGCACAATGTTTTACGCATCTAGTCTTTCGTGGAACGTGGTCGACAATATTTACGTTAGATGGTTTTAGTCGTAGCCATACATTACGTAAAACATATTTACAGAAGACATATCAACATTTCATGGGAGGTTCAAAGAAGACATATGCAATAGATTTATGTGGCCGACAGTGGACGAAACAATCATTTTTGCGGTAATAAGGTCGTTAATGTTCTGATGCGAATTTTAGGCGTATCAGATATTTCGCCCCCCAATATTGATAGCTAGTTAAAGGGTCTTGCCAACAATGGCTAAAGGTATAGAAAACGTATAGAAATGGTAGTAACACGTGCATTGATCTTTATTATGATTGATGTTAGTGATAGACGCAGTTGCTTATAGGGTGAAAGTGGGGCAATCTTTAAAACACAGGTATCCATTTTAATAAAGATTCACGTTTAACAAGAAGAAATGCAGAAAGGACCATTGGTTGTGGCAACGTACGCTCAAGCAATGAAGACGTTTTTGTTTTTTGTACTTTTAACTTTTTTACTTCTTTCTTTTGGTCTCTCATTGTCCTTCCGAATATGGGATTACGAGTCCGACTTTGCGTTGTAGCACACTTTCCGGACCCTAATGATAATACTGGGTAATGAATATAAATAAAAAATATTTATACTTACCATGATCGTTGTCGATATCGTCTTGACAGTCTTGTTCAAGGGGAATACTGCAATCTGAGCCTGCCCAGCCTTGTATGCAGACGCATTTATAGAGTCCTTCTTCTAAAGTACACTGTCCATGTCCAGAGCATCCATTCTCGCAACCAGCTGACGAAAGAATGAAGAATCAGTTTATTTTTTTAGTCATCACTCGTCAGTTATCATTTTGGATTCAATTTTGAGAAAATTACTTAGACTATTTTCGAAATTAGCGGAGTCCTAAGACGGGAATAAAAGCGAGCAAGCAAATTCATCTCCGTACTTTGTTTCTGACAGGAATAAAATGAATGGAACTTTCTCCAAACACTTTTTGAACTCAACTACACAACTTCCTATCGGATCGTTACTTGGGAGTACTGACGACAGTTGACTTTTCGGCGTATATTATTATTAATAATTGGTTCCAGGAATACATCCAGTAAAACTATACCGAAACTCGCTTCGCCTAAAATTAAACGGTGCTCCTTTCTAAATATTTACGTGCGACGAAAATCTGCCGGGAGTTTTACTGAACACCGTTCGCTAATAGAATATTAATCTGGCAAACTACCGGGGGTAAAATTTGACGTGGGCCTCTCCTCGGGAGAAATGGAGTTTTGCAAAGTTCCGAAAAGTTTCGCGGTAATCTTAAAGGAGGAACTCACGCAAAGTACAGTGGCGTCCGTTCCAACCCTGGGAACAGACGCACGTGCCGTTCCGGCATTGGCCGTGCTCCTGGCACCTGACGTCACAGGGCAGCATCTCGCAGCGGGCGCCCGTCCATCCAGGCTCGCAGCGGCACTTTCCCATGTCGCATTGGCCGTGGAGGCCGCAGTCCAGGTTACACAGGGCTGGAATGAGTAGAAGACATTTATTGGATTAGTTTTTACTTAGTTCACTTTATTAGTTTTTTATTACTATCTTTCCATTCTAAATTGAAAATAGGTAGAAAAAAAGCAAGGTTGTCAGATTTATTTTCTAAAATTGCTAAGCTCACTATACAAGTATACTTCATACTTCAGTAAACTGTTAGTTCGTGACGTTCTTAGAAAGCTAGTTTGGAAATATTTTAAAAAAAATACATAGATATAAATTTATTAGTTAGCATTAAAATAAAGCTTTAAAAATGCTGGAAAAAATAATTATAAATTAAAACAACTTTATGTATATATAAGCTTTATGTAAGCTAATATTTGTTCGGTCCACTGTGCCATAAAATTTTAACGATGTCGTTAAAATGATTTACGACTTTATGAATTAGGAACTTAAACTACTTGTCTAAGACGCCAGTGACGTGTATTTCAGCTAGGTTTATTAACACAGACAATTTTTTGAGATTGTCTGGCTAAATGAGCAATTACAGTTGCGTATTGAGTTTTATATGCAGGCTAATTTTAATCTCCTATATTGATTTAAATGAAAAAAAAAAAATTCACAATTTTCGAATTTATAAAAAGATATATGCACGCTCATGGAATCATAAAGTTGCACCGCTTTTTTTGTTCCCCAGGCGTATTTATCATTTTCAATTAAAATTAGAACCACTATACCTTCATTACAAACTATTAGTACATTGCGAAGATACAAAAATGTGTTGATGAAATCTTAATAATAATATTAATTAAGGCTGAGTCTGGCAAATGCTATTCTACTCAACCTTTGTAATTACGGGGTGTGTAAATTAAGTAATGAGACTGGCAACGTTTAGCCCGATCTAGCAACACTGCGGAGACGGGACTTGGAAGGGCGGTAGGTTAACATGTAATGCACCTTCAGTACAAGTTCGAAGTTGGTAGAGTCATTTGACTGTTCTTTGTAACTAGTTTCGTAAACCGGTTTTTTCTAGTGCTTCTTAAAAATGAGAGACATTAATTTTGAGCAACGGTGTGCTATCAGGTTTTGCTTCAGACTTGGACACAGCGCAACGAATACTTTTGCAAAACTTCAACACGTCTACGGAGACAGTGTTCTTTCAGCCCAGGTTTTTCGGTGGATTAAGGCGTTCTCAGAAGGAAGTGTCGATTGAACATGAACAGCACAGTGGAAGACCTTCATTTTCAAGAACCGATGAAAATGTCGATAGAATACGGGATTTTGTGCGTTCAGATCGTCGGTTGGAGAGGAATGATCGGGGAAGGGTTAAATTTGAATTACACCACTGTTCATCAGATTCGAATAAAAAAAAATAATTTAAAATTAGTCTCATTATTTAATTTATACACCTCATATTGTAGTACATAATTGAATGGATTGAGTGTGCCTATGATTTAAATTTAAACACTTAATGTAGTTGTAAGAATGATTATAGTGGGCACTTTATAACTTACATGACCTATATGACATATTTTGGAAATAGATATGGAAGTAAAAATGAGAATAGATGCCTAATAATGTTATACTTGATTTCCCCTACCTCAAACACCTACAAAACGACAAAACAAAATTTTTACTTTTGCAGACTGTGTTATATTGTATTTGTGTCTCTAATTTGAAGTGCATATCTTTCATTGTTCGATAATTATCTATAGAACAGAAAAAAGTTTTTTGTATATTCTTTTGTTTGTTTTTTTGTATATTTGTATTATTTATAGAACAGAAAAAACCCCCATTTATTCCCTAACCCCTCAATCGATTAAGCTAAATATCTAATATATTCCAGACCTCACCATGGTGTATAAATGTCCCAAATTTCAAGTTGAGACCTTAACGCGTTCTTGAGGTATCGTGTATTAACAGATAGACTAACAGACCGACAGACAGTTTTAAAAAAATTTCAACGAAGCCTTGGTTACTGCCAGGAAGTAAATGGTGTCTATATTTTATATTTTGCGATTTTTAATTGCCTCTAACTAACAAACGGATCACTATCTAAGTAATATATAATTTTGGAATTGCATATTACTGTAGAGTCCTAAACTAGAATAATATATCGGATGTTTCATTTAAAAGAGATTGATGACGTCATGTACATTTTTCCAAAGCTTAATTTTGGTTTTTAAAATATTGAATTTATACAAACTCTGTATATATTTTTCTTACCTCTTTCACTGTATCTATCTTTTTTAATAAATGGCAACCGCATAAATCCAACTCTATTTTTACTCTGAAGCAGAGGTTCTTTTTTGAAATGTGGAATAAATGAACGGATTAACATAGAAGCTTAAAAATAATATTTGCTAATGGCGTAGATGAATGCATAAATAAATTAACATTAATTAACTGAACGACGCAAGGGAATTATGCGCGAAAGGACAGATACAAACATTTTAATTTCGGTGCATCTCATTTAGCGTATACCCCTCTTAACCAAATATCTTTGTCGTGTTATGATAATGGGGTTGTATTTACCCCGAAATTCATAAATATTCGATTATTCCAGACGATGTGTCGCAAAGGATATCGTTGGTATCGTCCTATACGATAATGTTCCAGCAATTTTACCCCATTTGGACAGTGCAAATGTCTCGAATTTTAGATTAGAGAGGAAGAGACACATAAATATCAAACTTTTTGTTTTAAATGTCTTCCAATTTATACTAAACTGACACGAGCGCCAGTTTTCCAAGATGATAGTAGAAAATGTAATGTATATTTTATGCATTATAGCGGGTGGTTTCAGGGAAACCAGTACACTTCTTCAGTACAATATTTTTGAAGTAATGTTAACCTATCCTTTTACAAATTAAATTCAAATACAATGGATTATATCGTCAAATGTTCAGAATATGATTGTTGATTCATTCAAACGATAAATATACATATATATCTTTTTTAAATTCTATTGAAAAACGAATTACGTATTATAGTGTATAAAATGGTATTGCAGATAATTTTGAAAGGCAAAAATTATAAAAAAGTGTATTAAGAACTTATCTCACTTCGACCCACGTGTAAATAACTTCGACGGACTTCCTAACTTTGTCATGTTGCTAAACCCAAAATTTGAATCAGAAAATAAATATTGTTTAAGTATCCATTAAGTTAATTTATATCCTTTTACATTTCTTATTATGATTGGTCGTAATATTCGATAGAATTTTTCTAATAGACCATTAAAAATAAGACACTACAATTTAATAAAATGCTATTTCGACAATTAGGTTTGCTTGTCGTAGGAAAAGAAGAAAATACATTTTTTGTCGCTCCCTGATATTATTTTGAGCTTTTTGTGTCTATGAGCTAGGTTTTTACCTATCATCCATACGTTTTTAGAGAAGGGAAGAATAATATAAAATATGAGATTCCCAAACCATAAGCAATTTGTATTAGCCGGGATCGTTTTCACGTTTGATGGCCCAACAGTAGCCAGCTAACATGTTTGGAGTCCATTTTCCACTATACCGCTTCTCCATTTGAGTAATATGCTGGTGACATCTTTCACCGTGTTCATCTGAAACTGTACCTAAATTGTCAGGGAAGAATTCCAAATGGGAGTGAAAAAAAAATGAGCTTAAGTGACATGTTGCAACCTAACATCTTTTAAGATTGGATAAGTTCTTCAACTAGATCTTTATAGTTCTCAGATTTCTTGTTACCTAGGAAGTTGCTACATACATTTTTTGAAGGCATACATTCCTTCTTTAAGCTTTGCCTCACTATAGGCGCGAATTTCCGTCTAAAATAAAGAAAAGCATTTCCTTCTATATATAAGGCTTGAACAACATTTTTATATGGCCTAGTTTTATGTGGAGAGGAGGTAAATACATTTTCTGCTGCTCTACTAAGGGTTCATTAAGGACGTTTTCCAGACGGTAACGGCCATTCTTTAACGAATGATGGTTTCTGCCTTTGCTATCCCATTCGCATAAAAAACAACATTTGGTGCAGCCACTCTGCAGTCCATTAAGTAGTGCAACAACTTTTAGATAGAGATTCGGCACAGATATTTATGAAGTACGAATATTTATGATCTTTGTATTTTACGCTTTGAAGTAATATTCGCATGTTCTCGTACGTTTCTTTTATATTTACAGCATAACACACGAGAACAGATGGTTGTTCGTTTCCATTAAACAACAAAACTCCCTTCAGACTTGTCTTCGAAGAGTCCACAGTCGCCACTCGGTGGTTTTTAATATGTTGTTGATTTTGTCTAGATTTTGCTACGTGATTCGACAATTTACAGGTCAGTATAAGGGTTATATAGGTAGAAATGATCGAAATAACACATTAGTTTGCGGGGAGGATTTTCACGCAGAACAGTGTTGAATAAATAATAAATGAAATGAATAATAAAGTTGCGTGTCATCTATTTGTAAATGACTTATACTTTATGTTATACAGTTTACTATCTGAGACGTATAAATAGCAAATAACAGAGGTCCTAATATGGACCCTTGAGGGACTCCACACTCAAGTGATAGTAAATATGACCTGTCGTTATTTAGAATTATACGATGTTGCCTTTGATGCAGATACGAGGGTGGTTTGATAAGTCCGTGACTTTTTAAAGGAAAACATTTTTTTCGGCAAAAAAATCATTTTATTTTTCTACATAATCTCCTTTTAGCTCGATACATTTAGTCCAACGTGTTTCTAATTTTTGTATTCCTTCTAAATAATATGATTCCTCAAGGCCCTCAAAATAAGCGTTTGTTTCAGCGATGTTCGACCCGAATCCCGAATCTCCTACCACTCAGCCATTTCTTCAGGTTTGGAAACAGGAAATAGTCGGAGGGGGCCAAATCTGGAGAATATGGTAGATGAGGTAGCAGTTCGTAGCCCAATTGATGAATTTTTGCCATGGTGATTACACACGTGTGCACTCGTGCACTGTCCTGATGAAACAACACTTTCTTCGCTAAATGCGGTCGTTTCTGCTTCAAAACAGTGTCAAATTTCCCAACAGCTGTGAATAATATTCGCCGGTGATCGTTTTACCCTTTTCAAGGTAATCGATATGAATGACACCGCGCGAATCGATGGCCGACAGACTCATCTTAGCCTTCTTCGGTGTACGTTCACCTGTAGAAATCCACTGTTTCGATTCTTGCTTGGTCTCTGGTGTGGTGTGATGGATCCATGTCTCATCCACGGTAACTAAACGGCGCAAAAACTCATTTTGATTGCGGCTGAATATCCCCAAACACTCCTTTGAAGTGGTCACACCGTTGTATTTATGGCCGATCGTGAGCAATCGCGCACCCATCGCGCGGACAGCTTTTTCATAACCAAATATTCATGCAAAATGTGATGCACCCGCTCAGTTGAGATGCCTACAGCCTCAGCCAACTCACGCACTTTCAATCTTCGATCGTCCAATATCATTCCATGGATTTTATCGACTATTTCTGGCATAACGACTCTTTCGGGCGACCTGAACGTTCAGCGTCACTTGTACTGGTGCGGCCACAACGGAACTCAGTAAACCACTTTTAACCATTGAAATTGACGGTACAGAGTCCCCATAGTATTTATCAAGCCTCTCCTTGGTTTTGATACTGTTTTTTTTTTGCGCAAATAGTAGTGCTTAATCTGCACACGAAATTGACTTTTTTCCAATTTTGTGGAAATTAACGAGGTTAGCTACTTTCAATGGCTGCCAAACATAAACTAAATGACGTAGCTTGCTCAAAATTTTACATTAGTCTACCGATAGATGTCAGTTGACGGGAGCAGTGTTGCCATTAAAGTTACTCGCGGGAAATTCAAAAGTCTCGGACTTATCAAACCACCCTCGTAACTTTTTTTCAAATCCTATATAATGCAGGATATAAGTGAGTAATATTGTGATTGAGACTATAGAAATTAGAGTAATCTAGTAGGATAAGAGCTATCATCTAGTGATTAAAATTCATTAGGTGCTGATGAAGGAGCTGATGATATATGATATATAATGTGAACATTCGGCACATTCCGGATACGGGTTGTTCGTAAACAGTTTTCCAAAATTTAAGTGCCCAATTTCACCTCATCCGGATTTAATTGGATCCGGGCACGTTTCTCGGACGGAAATTTCACCGATGAATGGAAGACTCTAATTGGGGGTAAATACCGGCGACTCGGGGATCGGGAAGATCACCGAGGGCGTTTAGGCGTGTGTCCACGTACGCCTTTCCCGTTGCTGAGTCGGCGAAGGTACGGGATCGGTGGACCTGACGGCACCGTGGGCAGCTTTGTACATGGTAATTAAATCTAGTCGAGAGGCCCGGGGCCTCCGGCGGGCAAATTGTAGTTCTTGACCTGCGATCGGGCAAAACTAATTGGGTTCCGCTCTCGGGGATTTATTATTCTCCCTGACATTTTCAGCGGGAAGGACCTGGCGCGGGCCTGTTAATTAGTTCGTCTCAATCGATGTGGATGACGTTTAAAGGTCACTGTACAAAGAGTCAAAATAATTTGAAAACCTCAATATTCGGATTTAACTTTTTTTTTTTTTTTTTTTTTTTGTATGTGGAATGCGAACCTATCTTTGAGTAAAATTGAATCAGAAACAATATAATCCAGTCCGAATATTTTTTCCAGAGTTTGGTTTAGTCATTTTGAAAACATGTTAGATTTCGTAGAATGCAGGCTTTCACGGCTGTTGTCTAATGCTGAAGTAGTTTCTTCCGGGTTCCGCTGCGGTCGTCTAACTTGTTTTGGCGTTTCGCTGATCATGCTGTCAACTTCAGAAGTTTTCCAAAGACTGTTGTTGTCATTTTGTGTTCCTCGTTAAATACTTTGGTTCTGTTACGCTCGCTGCTCATCCGCCGTGCTTGATTGACTATGACTTTCACCAGTCTCTAGTAAGCTAGAAACAGGTTCTGTTTTAGACATTTAGACAAGACGATGCTGCTTCAGTTCTTGCCCTCCATTCCGTGAGAGAAGCTCCAAGATGATCACTTAGAAGAAGGGAAATTGAAACTGAAATAAGTGAATCACATTTACAGAGAATTTTCAAGCAGAACCGGATTTTACCATTTAAACCAAAATTCAGGCACACCTTAGAGGAGGGTGATGAAGCCAAACGTTTGGATTTTTGTTTGGAGATGGGCAACATAGTTTTAAATGACGTAGGATTTCATAAGCGAATTTTGTTCTAGGATGAATCTACTTTTTCAACAAATGGCGTCGTTTCCTCTCAGCATTGCCGGTATTGGAACAAATCCCCACTTTACTATTTTTTGTCGAAGACAATATTTCAAAAAAGTTAATGTGTGGTGTGCGGTTTCATATACAAATGGCATTATTGGTCCATATTTTTTTCAAAGAAAATTTAAATCCTAATACATATTTGGAGATGCTACAAAAATTTTTAACAGATAAACTTGATGAACTTCCTTTAAGTTATCGAACGAGAATGATTTTCCAACAAGATGGGTGCTCTGCTTATCATGCCGTTACTGTTCGTAATTGGCTCAATTCCGAATTTAATGAACACTGGGAAGGGATGGTCCCATATTATGGCCGCCGAGAAGCCCGGATCGGACAATATTGAAGAAATATTGAAGAGCAATTAAAAATAAAGTTTCAAAATGCAGTTAAGTCCTTATCAATTGAGGAAATTAGAAATAGTTTTAACGAATTTAGAGCTCGAATTGAAAGTGTAGAAAAAGGAGGAGCATTATTTGAATAAAAATATTCTGGATTAGTTTTGATTTCATTTTATAATCAGTAGTTTAATTCAATGATTAAAACATGAGACTAAGTAATTTGAATAATTTCTTTAGCTAACTAATTAATTGAGTTTCTATAGCATATAGTATCCTAGACAACGAAATTATTGGGTTAAATCCGCCAACTTGAATTACTTATAAAATTTTGTGAAAGTCCAAATTATGAAGAAAAATAGTATTATCTCGAGAACCGTTTGAGTTATATAAAAAGTAATTTGCGTTTTGGGGTTTGAAATCAGGCAGGGCAAATCATCAAGAGTGACTTTTTCTGAGAAATCAAAAACACAAATTTTTTTCCTCTTTTAAACTCGATCCGGGGACATACTGTATATCTCCGAATCTGGTGTGTCGTTGGTGTTCCTTGATCCGCATTCCTTAATGCGTTCAGTGTAAATCTTTTATGCATTCAGTTCCGGATCAAGGACCATCAACGACACACCAGGAACCAAGGTATTTATCGATGAACAGTCTTTTTTAAACTTCTGAAGAACCTTACAGCATGATTAGGAGAATGTTAGACGACCACGGCAAAACCCAGAAGAAAATACTTCAGGATGTTCGAAGAGACATCTCGAGAGCTCGTTCACAGAAAAGAGCTAATTTGGATAGTTCTGTTTCCACCATTAAAAAAAACAACTTTGACATATGCCGTTGAAAACAATGGATGACTACTATTTTTGGATGTAATATAATAATCAGAAATGGTAAAAGTAAGTTAGCATTTGGTGTATACAGGAAAGACGTGGCTATTCTAAGATATATCCTTAGTTATCCACATTATTTTTAAACATAAAATACCAATTCCATTATCTAATTCGGCCGTTCGTTAAGCTTCCCTCTCAGTAATGAGAGGTCTGACCCAAGAAGTAGTTAATTAAGGACTTAATCTTGATTAACCCAGCTCCATTAGTAGATAAATTGATAAGAAAACTTCCACATAAAATGCCACGACTTTTAAGCCACTCTAAATTCAAACGAATTAGGTATAGGTACACATGAATTGCCAATTTCTGATAGGAGTCTTGCATTTTTAATGAGGTAACTTGAAAGAGCCTTTTTTTTCACGTTGAGTACCATAAATATCAATGTAGATCACATAAGAAGTTTTGACAATAATCGATTTTATAATTAAGGAACTGTATTTGTTTTTTTTGTTTATTAATTAAACAAAAATAAGGGCAGAGGTAACACCTATTATGCCTAAGAACAAAACATGTGTGTAGCGCAAATTATACAAATAAAAAGCAAAAAAAAAACAAATATATTCATTTAGTATGAAATCTATTTTCTGATGTATTTCAAATATTTTGTTAAATTTATGTCTTAATGCTAGTTCATGTTTTAACGAATTTATTGATAAAGGATCCAAATTTAGGGTGTTTGCAATTGAGGAGCTTGCTCCAAGAAAGATGCAGCTCCATTTTCAACGCGTGACGAGGTTAGCTGCTTATAATTTCCATAAAAATATTAGACGTTATTTAACGCAAATTCGACGCAGCTCAGCATATTCAGTATGTATACTCCATGCACTGAGATGTGTGAATATTTTTATCGAAATTATAAGCAGCTAACCTCGTCCGTTGAAAATGGAGCTGCATCGTTCTTGCAGCAGGGTCCTCAATTCTGCACATTATTGTTAACGAAGAGAAAAAAGCATAATTGTTTGTTCGAGTCTTGTGGATCTACTAGGCACATACATGTTAATTTAAATGAATCACATCGTGTTTTTTTCTACGAGTATTATTTAAGTTTGAATATGTAAGAACTTTCTTGAGTATACATAATCCATGTCTTCACCTTAATAACAAAAAAAAACGTAATAATTTATTTTGGACCTTTCCAAATGCATTTATTTGACAATTAGTGTATGGTCACCATTCTATACAATGAAACTCAAGAACTGACCTGACATACGGAATGTAAACGGAACGATCACAGTACACATTCAAATAATATAAACTACTTTAGATAAAACCTAATGGTTTTAGAGCTTTATTAGTAAAGCCGGCTATCATCGCGGCGGCCCAGTGGCGTGATGCAGGCTTTGTACATGAGTCACAGCCGGCTGAATGCGCGGCGGGTGATGCGAGTCAGTTTATATTTACCGTTGCAAGCGTTTACTTGAAATCGCGTATTATTTTTACGTATAACGAAAATGTCGACGCCGCGGAAGGATAGAAAGCGACCATTCGCTGACAGAGTGCATAAATTTATGACGCGTATGGTTATGGCCCGCCGCCCGGATCTGCCGACTTTATTTATTAGTGATAACGTTTACTTGTGAATTAAAATATAATTGCATATCGAAATTATGTCTAGGTCTTTTTACTGCATCGGTTCTTTTTGAATACTTTTTTAGTATTTAGATCCAGTAAATACGTTTATATTCAGTAAATTTTGTACACACCTTATGACGCGTACACACCAGTAAATTTTGTACACACCAGTCTTCTAATTTGCCGAAATTACATTACAACTTGGAACAATCTTTCACATATTCGACTAAATTAAAAAGATTTAAATTCTTTGCAAATAACAGATGTTCACAATCAAGGTTGTCACAGATATAATTTCCGTAACATTAAATAAGAGTGGGGATAAATGACCGCCCTATGGTACTCCAGCAGTTGCTTATATGGCTCTAGATTCATATTTATTATTTAAAAAGTACTTTTGGATTCTACCCGTAAGGTAACTGGAAAGCCAGTCCACCTACGCCAGTCAATAGAGCTCGAAAAGGGGTGAGTTTATGACACGATTGATACCTGAAATCCGACTACGGGATACTTTTAAGTTCAGTCATTAGATGAAAACGTATATGAATACGTTATAAATGTATTCATATACGTTTATAACGTATACATGTAATACACATATGAAAACGTATATGAATAGGAAATAGTTGCACTTTTCTTATATCACAAATTAGTGAAAAAAAAGTTTTTTCAGTTTTTTGCTTATAGAAGAAAAGCTATTGAAGCAACCACATCGCATCCAATAGGAAAGTTGTAGAGAATTCAAAAACCTTTAAAATGAGTATTCGAGTATTTTTGCATTAGAAGAGTCAATCTTGTGGGAAAATGTAGGTAATATCACGAAGAATGAGTATGCAAAAACTGGATTATGTCCAATGAATAGTTTTTGCACAATAGTCGAATAAAGTTTTTTACATCGTTTTTTGAATATTCCATAACACGTCGAGCGATAGATTAAATAACATTTTCTCGACGGATTCGGAAATGTTCGGCGGCACGCTGACAGCCGAGCGTGGTATAGCTGGCGGGGAGCGAGGGAAGCGGAGGTAGCGACCAGCAAATTTCGCGCGGTGTTCAGAGGCGTTTTACACCAATTTAATGGCATTTAAATGAAACAAAGTAAATAGACGAATTGTAGTTTACACTCTGTAGTTTCCGAATCCGTCGAGAAAATGTTATTTAATCTATTGCTCGATGTGTTATGGAATATTCAAAATACGATGTAAAAAAACTTTATTCGACTATTGTGCAAAAAACTATTCATCGGACATAATCCAGTTTTTGCACACTCATTCTTCGTGATATTACCTACATTTTCCCACAAGATTGACTCTTCTAATGCAAAAATTCTCGAATTACGAATTTATAAAGAGAATGTAATTTTTGCTTTTTTTCCGAGTGTTCTCAGCGAAAAATGTACCGATTGACTTAATTTTTTTTCATTTTAAAGGTTTTTTAATTCTCTACAACTTTCCTATTGGATGCGATGTGATTGCTTCAATAGCTTTTTCTTCTATAAGCAAAAAACTGAAAAAACTCACTATTTTTTCAATAATTTGTTAAAGTGCATTTGCATTTGTAAAAAAAGTGCAACTATTTCCTAGTCCAATTCACATACGTTTTCATCTAAGGACTGACCTAAAAGTATCCCGTAGTCGGATTTCAGGTATCAATCGTTTCATGTCAAAAAGCTCTATTGACTGGCCTAAACCCTTATTGAAATCCTTAGAGAATTTTGATTGATATGGTCCGATAAGTTTTTTTGGACCGATTATGCGCTGTCAGGATTTCGCAAGAAATTAAAACTTTTTAAATAAACAATATTTTATTTATAAATATTTCCTCAATGTATCGTACTTACTTAAACACTCACTTGATACTTTGTAAAAAAGGACCCCGCATGTTTTATATGGAAATCGGTCTTCCGGTGAAATTGACTGAAAATTTGGGAAATGGTTCATTTTGTATCCCTGACCAAAAGTTTCAATGGGGTCAAAGCTTGAAATGCCCATCTTTACGCAGTATAGCCTTTTTTAAGGGCCAAAAACGGCAAAAATTCAATTTTTTTATGTACTGTGTTTAATTCTTGAATAGTCTCCTGAGTTGCTATATTATTGAGATACTTTGCATGTGTATGTGTTTTTTTGAGTCTATGTGTGAGTTTGTATTTTTGTACGTGTGCGTGTACGTGGGAATACATGTGTGCACAAATCCCCCCTTCCTTATATGTGCCATTAATACATGTATTAAAAAAAGTAAAGCTATATTAACATATTTTTTGCACATTATTGTCAAGTTGTCAAGTCGGATTTTGCACATGATTTGGCCCTGAAAAGGGCCGATTGTTCATTGTAATTAAAAATGTTTAAGTTTATTTTTGTAAAATGTAATATAACTATTTTTAAATATAATATGTATTTTTAAATATAAGCGTTTTTTCTTTATAAAAATATGCAATTTATTTTTACTTATTTGTTTTTATTTGTTAATTTATTAATTATTTGCATTTACAGGAAAAGGTATTTTTGAAAAATACCGGTAACTAATAGACTAATAACAAATAAACTCACATAGACTGAAAAAAAAACACATACACATGCAAAGTATCTCAATAATATAGCAACTCAGGAGATTATTCAAAAGAATTAAACACAGTACATAAAAACTGATTTTTTGCCGTTTTTGCCTCTTAAAAACGGCCATACTGCCTAAAGCTGGGCATTTCAAGCTTTGACTCCATTGAGACTTTTGATCAGGGATACAAAATGAACCATTTCTCACATTTTCAGTCAATTTCACCGGAAGACTGATTTCCATATAAAACGTGCGGGGTCCTTTCTAGAGAAAGAAGGTACTGGCATTAGGTCTGGAGATGAAGCGGGCTAACTCATCGTTTCTTCAACACGATGGTTACAGCTAAATCCTTTTATCCGTGCACATGAGTAAATTTCCTGTGGTAGTGACTACATATTACGTGTGTTTTGATTACCTTGCGAGCAATCGGGTCCCGTCCAGTGTCTGTTGCAGACGCACTTGGCCGCCTCCAGGTCGTAGACGCCGTGCTCGGAGCACGTGGGCAAACACTTGTGGACCTGTTCGTCGATTACGTTGCAATTAGCGCCCTTCCAGCCGGCCTTGCAATAACACTGGCCGTGGACACAGGCGCCGTGCTCCGAACAAGTGGGATCCTCGCAGTCAGGCTCGTCGCAGGCCTCGCCTGCAACACAAAGAACGTGAAAGCCAGTGGCGTGGACGGTAAGAAATAATTATCGTATCCTCATAACGACACATACAGGGTTGGAAAGTCCAAGATTTCAAAGCCGAGCATTAAAAGATAGAAAAGAATAAACTCTTCGAGTAAAGGTAACTGACAGAGAAATATTATATCCATAGTTGCCAGACTGATATGTAATTTTAAAACTTTTATGAGCGTGTTTCTCTGTCTTTCGTGATAGGGTAGCAATAAAATATGTAGGCGGGACGCCCCGCCCATAAACAATAATGCGCACGTGTGAATTGAATTATTATATCGTTATTGGTCTACGGAAAATAAGCACTTGAGTATTCCTGTGCGTACGCACTACGCAGTATCCCGAGAAGTTAAATGTTTGGGTTGGTATTTTAGGCGATTCCATCGTAGGGCCATTTTTTATAAACGGTTCATTAAATGCCAACAAATATTTAACAAATAAAACAAACTGTTTACGGACATGAACATGATTAGACAAGTTAGAACGCGTAAGAACTGAGTTTTACAATAGACTAGGTTTTGCGAAGCACAAAGGGGCGACATTTTTGAACCACTTATTCAATGGGCATTTTTTTCTCTCCTTCATCTTATAACCGGGTTGGTTTATATTTTTTTTTTTTTTTATAGAACTTCAATTTTATTTTCTTGCAGACCGGTAAGTTAAGGAATACAAAAATTTGAAAATAAATACAATACAATTTCTTTTAAGTGTATAGGATAATTGTAAAAGTCAGAATTACGTAAGAATTTCGTTTCATACAGCTAAGTCGATGTACACATCCATAGCTGCGAAAAAAATACTGAGTTCCATTCAAATTCGGCGATAGGCGTATAGGCAATACCCCCAATTTATATTACGCGCAGGTCTCATACGTTTCTAATACGTGCACAAGCGTGAAACAATGTGGCATCTAACTGTCTTTGTCTGTCCTTACTGGTGTCTTTTAACTTACTCTCTTCTACACATGTATCGCCAATATGTAAAAGGTGCAATTTCCTAGGGTGTATGCAATTTGTATCTGAAATTTGATCGGTGGCAGTTTGTACTAAAGGGCCATACACGTCAAGTATATTGCGGAAAATAGTTGTGTGACGTGTGACGTCAATATTGTGCGATATTCTGTGCTTTTTGTCTGTTAGCGAATCATATTTATATAGTATTTTTATAGTACTAGTCCGACGCGCGATAGATGAACGGTAGAGTTTAAAATAATTTTATGGTTCGTGAGTGATGAACTGATAAACGTATGTACATATACGAGGTGTGGCTATTAAATAACCGAACTGATGCACCTACCAGAGCGCTGCGAGCGTATCGCGACAAGTTTGAACAGAACTGTGTCTGGTGATACTTTCTCCACCCTGAGCTTGCTGAACAAGCCAGTGAGTCTTGAATTAGTCTACGCACCAGTGATGCATCGAAAAAATGTTAAGTGTTCAGATGGAGCAACGGGTTAATCTCAAGATTCTTGTTAAACTGGGGAAAACTTTCACAAAAGCTTATGTAATGTTGAAAGAAGTGTACGGGAATGAATGTTTATCCCGCACACAAGTCTTTGAATGGTTTAAATGGTGTAAAGAGGAACGTGAAATCGACCGAAGACGATCTGCGCCCCGGACGGCCCTCAACGTCAAAAACGGACGAAATTATTGAAAACATTGGTAAATTATTCAATTGCACACTTCCGAGCAAAAGTAATCAAGAATGAACATTTGCGCTGATATTCTAAACAACATTGACACTGATCCAGGCTTGTTAGACACGATGATTACTTGTGATGACAAGATTCGAAAGTGTGGAAGCGGTTGAAGCAAAAGCGACGGAGGTTCTGAACCAGCTGACAGAAGCGGACTTCTAGCACTGCTTTCAACAATGGAAAAGTCGTATGGAGCGGTGTAGAGATCACCAAGGGGAGTACATTGAAGGCGAAAAAGTTGCTACTGTAATTGGTAACGAATAAAAAGTGTTATGACAGCAGTTCGGTTATTTAATAGCCATACCTATTAGTATATTTTGCACCGTGTACGTATTTCTTTTAGAGTTCGTGTAGTGTATTTACATATTATCTGATTTTGTGTGGATTTTTGCAATAATGGTACAGTCATTACCATTTGTGAATAGACTGAAAAAGATGATTGAAAGTTACGAGGATTTTACAACAGACATATCATATATTTTACGTATTCTTTGCAATCGTCGATATATATTTTGTAGATGCCGAGAGTGTGAAAGGCATTTCGAATATTCATCAACAAAATATTGTTGGTACTGCATCAACAAAATATTGCATTCACTTTTCATAAGATGATATTAAAAAAGTATTAATCAGGAACTAATAACATTAAGTACCTACTATTTAGGAACAGTAATGTCAAGTAATGTCATGAGTCATGAGACTCCCAGGATTCACGGACAAAGACGCGAGAATTTCAAATTTCATCAGCCGCCACTGGTGAAAGGTATCGATCCTGGAAAGAAGATGGAAAGCTTCTTAACCTAATTTGGAGGGCCGCAGAGTGCTGGCTACCGAAGGGCATAGGCATCTTTTCATTCTTAGCCCTTTATCCTTTATTGAGAAATATCTGCTTCGGAGCCGAGAACCGCTTAAAAGAGTAAACAATTATTTCAAATAGACCTGACTAAGACAACAGTCCTTTATTCGTCTTTATTTTTACAAAGTTTGGGAGATATTGATTAAATACGTGAGAACGAATTAAAGGAAATACATATTAAGATGAGAATATGATCCACAATTTCAGTACTAATGTCACCCTTTCATAGGAAAGCTGTATTTCTGCACAACACTAGGAGAACTGGTGTCAATCGTATCACTAGACTCGTGCTAGGAGGTTCAAATAATATTTTAATTATTTATTTTAGAAGATGTTTGCATTATATTAGCCATGTCTTTATAGTTACACCCGAAGGATAAAGAATTTTAATTCCTAGAGGAAAATCTGACACGAAATAGTGTAGTTTCTCGGACACTTGATATTTTGTGGACATGCGCATTTTAAAACTCCATTGAAAACAAAATGAAAAATATCGTAGTATTAAACCAAATAACAGCAATATGACATCCGTTGAAATCAATGAGTGTGGAATGTTTTGGTTATCACTACTGAATTACTGCAAGCGATTGAGTAGTGTATTGTAACGAAAATGTAAATACAGAATTCATATGTAAAACTTTGTTAGTTTAATTGATTTTTTTTTATTACACTCGAGATTGCAATGTATGGAAAAAAGGGGTCACACTATAAAAGCAGCAAAAAAGGGTATAAAAGGCAACAAATAGAGACATTATTCTCAAGATCGCGACGACACCAACGCAAAGTTCGGTTAGCGATCCCTCTTACCTTTCCATCCAGGTTTGCAGTGACATGAGCCCCGGACGCACTGGCCGTGCCCCGAGCAGTCGGCCACGCGGCAGTCACCCTCCGGGATATCGCACTCGGGGCCCTTCCAACCCTCCTCGCAGTGGCAGAGGCCGCCCCCCGTACTGTCCGTGCCCTGAGCATAGGACGGGGCACACACCTGGAACAACACAATGAGATTAGAAATGGCACCCGCATTTTAGGTACGCTGGTTTCGAAGATCCGCCTCGGGGACAGCAGCGTAGCTACAGGGGTGGGATATGGATACTTCAAGAGAAGACAGGGCAAAAATCATCCTTAGAGGGTAAGCTACCGGTATTTTTGTACTCTTTTTTAGAACTAAAGGGCTAGATTAGAGACCAGAATTTTGCATTTATAAAAAAAAAACAGAAGACATCACTGTCTTCTGATTTGAAGTCTATATTCGAAATACGTACACTGTTAAAAATTGCTATGATAATTTTACAAAAAATGCGTTGGAAGTATTTTGGCAAAGCAGTTTTGTATTTATTAAATCAGGAGTTGTAATTTTACAAAACTTTTTTTTCTGGTTTTTGTTTTGGAAAATTACAAAATAAAAGTACTAATATCACTAAACAGATAATAAAATAAAGTTAGTCATTTTATATGACGAACATTGTAATTTTACAAATCAATTTAGTTGGAAATCGTTTGTAAAATGAGAATGTGTAACGTTGATAATACAAATTTTTCAAAGATCATGTGTATTGTAAAATTTGAAGTTTTGTAAACTTTTAATACATTTATTGTAATATTAATTACAACATTTGTTTGTGATTTTGCTTAAAGTTCTAATAAACTGAATCTCAAATAATGCTTGCAAATCCAGAACGTTTTTCATTAGCAACTAACAAACTGTTTTGTAAAATTACAACACGTGTATGATTTATACATAAAACTTGTAAAATTACAACTCATTTCTTGAAAAATTACTTGAATTGCATAATAATTTTGCATTGGTATACATTGGTTTGTAATTTTACTAAACCATTGTTTTGTAAAAATATTGTAATTTCACAAAAAAAATTTAACAGTTTACATTTTTTTAACATATCCATTTTTAAAAAGTAAAAAACTGTTAGGTTTCAAAATATTTAACATTAGATCATTTATTTTTAATAAAATTGTTAGAGTTTCATAAACCATAAAAAATATTTTAACCTCACTTTCGATAATAAATTGGAAGTAGGAAAAAACTTGATGACCTTGATGGAGAAAACTGATGACCTTTGATAAGATATCAAATTGTATTTTAGATTAGTACAATTTTTATAAAAAAATTATGTTTTGACAAAACCCGAATACTACAGTTTTTTTTTGTTTTTAGTGAAACTTATTTTAAACACCAACACCGGGCAATAATATCATTAACATATAAAACAATGTTTATATATCTGGAAAATATCGAGTATTTTAAAAACTGTCTCAAAATATTTAACAGTGTATCATTGATATTCGAATAAAGTGTGAAAGAACCTTAAACCTTAAAAAAAATAGGAGTATAATTTTACTGATTTTGCACAAAATTAAGACAAAAACAAAATGTGGGTAATGGTGTTGGTAAAAAGTGGGCTCAGTATTTGATAATGTGCAATTTAAGGTACAATCTGTAAGTTAAGTATTAAATAGACATTATGTAGAACTGTCCACATATTGTTTATATTTTCATTTTGAGTATCAATCAGTAAAAATATAGCATTCTTTATTAATTATTATATTCTTTCACAACTTCATGGGTCATGGGGAAAATATTGCCTAGTGTTAAATATTTCAAAACATGAAAATTATGACCCAATACCTGCGATTTATACTAAAATCAAGTTTCTAACTTTATTTATGTACAAATCCATATAATCCTTATTTTTCAAAATAATCGATTAAACTTTATTCAAACTTTTGTTTCAAATGGCATCGAAAACTACTTCCAATCCTACCGTCTCTTTTAAAATGCAGCCGAAAGGCCTGCTACGTTTTTTTTATTTAAAATCTGAATCAATATCGTTAATTCAGGATTCCTCGAAATATACAAGGCGTTTATTTCTATGCGATCCCAAAGTTGAGCAAAATATCGAATTTAAAAGCAGCTTCACGACTCAAGCGTGTCAGGGAATTATGTCGACAGTTGAATATTATATTAAATTTAAAAAGTATTCAACAAGAATCATTTTAGGAAGACAAACTGTATTCCTTACAGTTTGTCTTCCTAAAATGACTCTGATGTTCCCTTGTAATTGCGAGTCATGGCCTACGGTCATATCTAATCCAATTTTATCGCCTATCCCGCGACGTTGGCCTTCTCCCGTAGGAGCGCTACTGAATGCAAATCCGACAGATAAGGGATCGACAAGATAATTATGGTCGGAACGGTGGATAAAGGCCGCCTTGTGAGGATTCAAAAACGGCTGTCTCCGACAGTGATGCGGGGCTGAGATGAGGCAGGAGGTGGGATGAGGAAGGAGGTGGGAGGGGAAGGGGTGGCGTAATGAAGAGCGGCATTTGCAGTGGGATTAATCTCTCGCTTGACCTGGAGATCTTTGTAGTATGCTGGGGGTTATTAGCGGGTTGAATATTCAACGTTTGTTCTCATACATGTTTTTTATTATTTTGTAATGTTAGCGTCCTTAATTTATGAATAGATATATAGTTATTATGGTGGAGGCAGCACAAAGCAGACAAGCATTTTTTTTTAAATGGCCAAAATGGTCAAAACATTCATTATGTTTTGACGTCTTTTTTAAGGCTAAAATCAAAGTAAAATCACTTTATATAGATGGTTCAGCCATGGGCAATCCAGCAAGCCCAATGATGTAACCTTGTGATGGATGATTTGGTATTAACAGTCTAGATAGACTACACAGCTACACAAAAAAGTCGTGATCCTGGATATTGACATTAGTAACCTTATGTATTTTTTGACGTTCAATTCGAATTCAACCTCAAAAACGTCAATATACTCTCAATATTTTGAGACACAGTGAAAAACGCCTCTAAAATAGGAAAAAATCAACCGTGATATATGATGACAAGAAGTAGGTGCAGAAATTACTCCTGATGTAAAACCATTAGTTTGCGTAGGTTGGTTATTTTAGATGTTACTATTGTCATGACAAGAAATTTATTTTAAGGGTGAATTTCGAGTAAAATAGAGGTTGAAAGTGGTAAGAAATGAAAATTTGATAAAATACACGATTTTTATTCCAAGAATATATTTCTGGAGGTTTTTGAGGTTGCTGATTTCAAATTGCAACATGCCAAATGCAGGAAATGTACCCCAGAGGTGAAAATAGAGTATAACAGGGGTTGAAGGAGGTGTGAAAATGTTTATGTGACAAATACACAACTTTTTATTCCAAAATTATATTTCCTGGAGTTCTGGAGGTTGTTGATTTCAAATTTTAGCATGTCCATAGCATGAAATTTGTTTCAAGTGTGAAAATTGAGCAAAAGATAAGTTTAAAGGGGTGCAAAACGTTAATTAAACAATATACGCAACTTTTACGCCTAAAGCATGTTTCGAGGGGGTTTTGAGGTTGCTGCTTTCAAATCTCAATATGCCAAGAACAGAATATTTTTTGCGGACATGAAAATCCTGTATAAAAAAGTGTAAAACTGATAAATTACGCATTTTTTTCTTAGAACCTGAGCTGTTGTAATGAACTGCATTTTATTCTAACGATTATAATGTCCGCAAAAAAAAATAGATATATGTATATGTAGAAAATTTCGAGATACAGTGGTATCTCAAAATTTTGAGGGTGTATTGACTTTTTTGAGGTTGGATTACGACACGCAGACGGCTCATTGACAATAAATTGGTACATCAGACCTACTAGTTCTGGGAGACTTGTGCGGGAATGTGCAAGAGAAGGCGGTATGGAAGGGGAGGAGGTGTGGGACGGACCACATGTAGGCAGCCATTGCTGAAAATAAGAACAACCCATCTTCGGATCGTCGGGACCACTGATCTATATGCTAATGGGTAGGTAGTAGAATAAACCCCGCCATTTTCGGCTGATCTGAACAGCAGCCATTTTGAAAGTTAGTTTGCAACGCAGCTGTGGCTTTAGGGGCGTGGAATATGCTCAGAAAAGCTTTGTCGTTTAAACTAGTAGAAAGTCTTATCCTGTATAAATTTTTACTCAAATAAATAAATAAATAAATATTAAGTAAATTAGAAAAATCCGTTCAACCGTGCCATCTCAAAAAGTGTGTAGTCGGACTGGGCAAGAATATCATTAACATGTAGACTAACAATAGTGGTTTTGGGATATATCCTTGGGGAGTACTTTAGGAGTGTTTTGGAAAATTATCGCAATTGATCTCTTGCAATTAAGTTTTTGTAAACCTTCTATAAACTCATTTAAAACTGATACTTTATTTTACACAAGAGAAATATAGGAACATCATTTAAAGATATGTTAAACATCCAACAATATTTTGGATTGATTTGAATATCTTCAACTTCTGAGATCATCTAAAGTTTGTACGGGTACTCCGTACGTTTGCAAAATACGCTTTAAACGTTCCACAATTTAAATAACCTGTTTTAATTTATTCAGTTTCGGAGCACTGACGTGGCAGGGAATGAACTCAGTCCTAAAATTATGTCGTTAATAATGCATCGCGAATATAAATTTTAGAGGAAAATGTATGGAGCATCTTCGGAACGTTAGTACACACTGCGAAACGATCGTTCTGGGAAATATCCAAGGTGCGACGTGTCACTTATTTTTCATAATATGAGAGACGAAAAATGTATTTTATACCCAGAAGATTACAAAGTACGAAACGGAAATTTCAACGGAAGTTTCAACAATATCGTAATATGAGTGTATGTTCAAATATTTGACCTCAATTTGTTTTTGAAAAAAAAAAAACAGCTGTATCTATGTCTTAGCCAAACTGTTTTCAATATACTCGTAGCTGACAAGTAAACACATTTTTGACAGATTGAGCTATAAGCAATTTGAGTAATGGTTAAGGTTTCATCATTGATTCTAATGGCCTTAAATGCAAGTCAGCTCCTCCACTCGAACTATAGGAAGGCCACTATATTTTTTTTTTGTTCAACACTTAGTTGAATAATATAGTGAAGAGAACACTTAGATGTATTATAGTTGATATTCACAACCACAGTAAGAAAACTGTTCCTGAAATTTCAAGTAACAGTTTTCGAAAAAATATGTCCATTGTCCAACATTTTGTCAATTAACTGATATACTACGTGATGTGGAAGTAAGAGAATGGACAAAAATTTAATTCCAATTATTTTAATGTTGAATCCGAATCTGACTCCTAACCTCACTCGAAATTCGTACGAAATGGTATTTAAGAACGTCGCACAGTGGGGCCAATTCCCAAAAACCTGGCCAAAACCTCACAAAAAAAGTTTACAGTTTTGAATTTTTTATTGTTGAGTTGACAATAGGGACCCTTGTAGTTTATGTATTCACTACTATTAGTCCTTTATTGCTTGTATAGACTCCGGTAAAGCATTCGAAAACTCGCCTTCTCTGAAGCCATATACATTGTGTAGTCGTAAAGAAAATAAACCCAAGTGTTTCAATAGTTGAGAAATCTTAATAATACGGCAAATTTAAATAAAACCAAACGGATTCTACTTCTAAAGGTGAGTAGAAAATAATGAAATATTGTGCAATCTATATTATTAAATCGGAAAATTATGAGACAATAATCATTAAATGAAACTTTTACACTATGAAGCAGGCAAAAAGCTCACTTATTTGTTGGTTAAGTCCGTGGCACCTCGCGACACCACCATAAAACATATTAGGAATTGTATATCAGATTATAATAAATTTCAGCTGCACCTAGCTCTGCGTTTTTTGAATTTTTTTGGAAAGGTCTCCTGTATAGTGTGGGTTGTACTATGCGATAAATGTTGAAAAACTTGGTCATATGTAAATCGCTATAGTACATTGGGCCTGAATATAATAGAAAATATTCAAAGACGCAAAGTATTAAAATTTTTCACCATTTCAAAATTTTAAAATTTTTCGCATTTTCCAGATTTCTAATTTTGTTTTTTTTTAAATTTTACAAGATTTACTCATCTGATATTAATAATTATTGTTATTCACAGATTGTTGTAGATACTAGTACTTCACACGATATTTCCGTCTCAAGAAAATGAGTATTTAACTTAATGAAAGATGAGAATCCGTTACTAAAAATTGAAAATTATCTTTCCTCGAGAAGTGGGTCAAAATATTGTATACCGTAATTGTATAATATAAAAAAGATATTACTTCCTTAATTTCTAAGCTTAGAGGCAAATGACATTCAGCTAATGGCATAGAAAGATGTTTGGAAAAAAATGAAGAATAGTTAAATTGCCGCCTTGAAATTTTCCGCCGTATCGGACTCGCCATAGGAATTTTCAAATTCCGATACCGAATTCGTAATTAGCGACACCGAAAACCCCCCGAGTAACAAAATTCAGAGCAGTTGCTTGACTTTCTGTTGATTTTCCATGTGCGCACGCGCGGTATCTCTCCGCCATTTTGAGATTTTGTAAATCTGATAACGGATTTGTAATCAGCGATCTCTAAAACCCCCGAGTAAAGATATTCAGATCGATTCATACACTTTTTGACTTTTGACAAGGTTTTTGGGATTTGGCCCCACTGTGCGTCGGAAAGAAATCGAAAAAGGAAACTATGGGACATTTGGTTAAAATTACTAACTTATAAAAGTGAGATTACATTATCGAGTCGCAGCCTAGTGGAAATATATTAATGCAACATAATCACCTCGTTAAGCTTCTGAAACAAGGGAAATATTTCTGGCATTCATCGTCTAAAGTTCCGAATATATACAAAATGTAAATGTAGTCGGATTTCCCTTTTTTAAGATATTACTTTCAAAATGTTGGAACCGAATGCGTTAATACTGAAAAAGGACGCCCTAATTGCTTATATTTACATACATTTCCTAAAACTTCGACTCTTTCTGAAGAGGAGTGCAGCATAGCGGAATAAACATCGTCGTTATGAAAATTGTTTATTTTCGTTTCATTGAAAAATGCAAGATTATCTCTTCTACCAAAATATTTTCACTACTCCATGGACTCCATGGACTCCATTATATTGGTTATGAGTTATTCAAAACTTGAATTGTATTTTTTTTTCTACAAGAGCATGTCAAATTCCACCGGCCGCAACTGAGTTCAAATATCTCTAGTTTTGTCAATATATGGATTTAAAGGCTTTTTGCAGTAAGCCCACGATTAAGTAACACCCTTTAAACTAGCATGTAGTTTCAGCATATTCTAATAAAAATTTTCTTGTACTCGATCCCTACAACATTTCGAGCAATCCTGTTTTACCCGACATCCTGAGATATTTCGAGTGTCGTTTGCTTCGGCTTGGTGTGATGCGGACCGCAGCAACACAACGAGGAGAGTGGGATTACGTGTTACTATGGCAAACTGAACGACTCCGGCCTAATATATCAGGTAAAATCGCAAAGTTTATAAAAGTAGCGATCAATCATGACCCCTTGTTTGTCTGTTGCTCATAAAAACAGGTTGCTTATCGCCTGCCACCTACTTACGTAAACACTCTTTCGCTAAGCCACCGGCGTCGGAACAGACAAGCCATCGCCCTTGCGAATATTCACCGTGGAGATGAGTGAAAAATAGAATAATAAAATAGGGAATTACGTTTACTTCACATGGAAATTCGTTTATAAATTTAAATGTTGGTACACATTAGATTAGATATGTCAGTTTTCATGGTCGTTGTTAATTTATTGTAGATACTTCTTCAAGGTTGTGCCGTGATAGTCAAGTTTTCCTAACGTTCATCAATTCATTAATACTGTCAGCTTCTTCACAGTCATTCTTTAAATTTTATAAAGTTTAAATAATATCAGTCTGTTCTTTAGAACTCCTTCTGAAGAAACTGGCAGCAGCGGCTGATGGAATTTGAAATTCTCGTATTTTCCTAAGGAAGCATGGCACCCACATCATTTGTTGGGGTGATTATTATTACTAGAGCTAAATGGAAGACTAGGATCATAAAAAAACTTTAAACGAAACTTGAGAATTTTTTTTTTCAAATAATGATTACACCACCAGAAAATCTTGGAAACAGGCTGCAAAATATTTGAGAAATATTGTTTTCATAATTATCACGTGAATATACATATGACTAATAATACTTTGTATTCAAGATTTCCTGGGTGTACAGGCATTTTTTGAAATTGTAAAATTTTCCGCTTTTGTAAAAAGTTTCGATTGAAGTTTTTTTTGCCATTTTAGCCTTCCATTTGGGTCCAGTCCACTAACCTTCTAAAATCTAGTGTGCGTACCAGGCTTCCTTACGAAAATACAGGAATTTCAAATTCTACGAGCCGCCATTGGTTGACAGCATGAGCAGCGAAGTTAAAAAAAACAAACTGGACGTTTTCCACGAAACACCGAACTACTACACATTCTCGACGAGCGTTTCGCCAACCAAGTTGGCACTTAGGAGAAGATTAACACTGAGTTTTAATCTTCTCCTTCGCCAACCAAGTTGGCATCTTCAGGAAGAAGATTAAAACTCAGTTTTAATCTTCTCCTGAAGATGCCAACTTGGTTGGCGAAACGCGCGTCGAGAAAAGTGTAGTAGTTCGGTGTTTCGTGGAAAACGAAACTATTCCCACCCATTAAACCCACTCCAGCGAAGTTAAGGAAAAATTAATGAGTTGAAAAATGGAACAACATATTACAATATACACGATAAAATTAAGTAATTCAGTGCATCATTAGAATTATTATAACTTTTCTGTTTTTTCTTTTTGGATTCTAGTGTTATTCAATTTTTCGTTAAAATAATCGTTGATATAAAATCCCGGTACTTAATGTACCACATAATTTTATTATGATTAAACATTTGCAAACTATGTAGCAAATTATTTTCATAAAAATTTGAAATAGCCACACAATTTTCATTGGACATGAGAGAAGAACAACTGTATTGGAAGGCTAGGCTAAACTAAGATAATTGCTAAGTAAAACTAGCACGAGAAGATGGAAGTCTTTTTGCTGTTTTGTTTGGCAAAAATTCAATCTTTAAAGTAGATTGTTGGAGGCAGATAATATAGATTTTACGGTCAAAAATACCTATGATTTTATGAATTTTCTTGGGTTATATTCACTTTCATGGGTGATTTTCACTGACTGAAAAAAACCTCAGACGTCAGAGACCTGCAGGGACAAAACTGAGGTCAGATTTGGTTTCAGAAGCTGTGTTAGATTTTTCTTTAATTTACTATCTCAAAATTCAGCATATGCACTTTAATTTACTGTGATCCATCCAGTTCCAAAATTTCCATTCAGATTCTAATTTGAGTACTGTACAGATGAAAGTACTGCAACGTTTTTCCGGGCGGACCCCCCGGGGGGGGGATCAGGTAACGATCAAGTTTTGTGTGAAACTGGAGAAGAGTGCTGCAACCATAATTTGGCTTCAAAGAAGGCTTTCGGCGTCGATTGTCTTTCGGACAGGCAAATTTTCCGGTGGCACAAGGCTTTCGCAGAAGGTCGGGAAGATGTCAACGACGAGAACCGCGCTGGACGGCCATCAACCTCCAGTTTCGACGACAATGTGAAACGTGTGACTTGTTGAACACCGACCGTCGTCTAAGTGTCCGTTTAATTTTCGAAACATTAGACATTACGAAAACCATTGTTCACGAAATTGTGTCGGAGTCTTTAGGAATGAGGAAGGTGTGCGCGAAGCTCGTGCCAAAAGTGCTAACGGACGATCAAAAAGCGAGGCTCGTCGAAACCTGCCAAGAACTTTTGGACACCTGCGAAGACAACCCCGCTTTCCTCGATGACGTCATTACCGGGGACGAAAGTTGGGTCTTTGAATACGATCCGGAGACGAAGAGGCAAAGTGCGGAATGGCACACGTCGAACTCCCCTCGCCCCAAGAAGGCCAGGATATCCAGGTCAAAGATCAAGACAATGCTCATTGTCTTTTTTGATTGCTGGGGATTGGTCCATCATCAGTTCGTTCCGCAGGGGAAAACCGTAACCGGAAAGTTTTACGTCGAGGTGCTGAAGCGGCTGAAACGCAGGGTGAATCGCGTCCGCCCAGACATCTCAAAATCCTGGAAGCTTCACCACGACAATGCGCCTTCGCACACCTGCTTCCTCGTGGCCGATTACCTCGTCAAGGCAGGCATCTCCGTTGTTCTCCAGCCTCCCTACAGACTCTTTTCTGTTTCCGCGCCTCAAAACCCCAATGAAAGGACAGCATTTTGGGTCGGTGAAAAACAGTCAGAAGGCTTGCACCGACACTTTAAAGGCGATTTCGAAACAGGAGGAATTTATTTTGAAAGTTTCTAAAGATTTGTACAGATAGAATCAATAAAAACCATTTTTCAAAGCCCACTGACATTACTTTCCGGACAAACCCTGTATTATTGTATATATTATGTATATTATTAAAATATTTGCATTTTTGTGTACAAAAACAATGAAATCAACGTTTACGATATATTTTGCACAGGGGGCATTTGTCGAGATGACAATATATATGTATATCCTCGTATTTTGATATCAAAGAGAAGAAATTCATTTTGACAAAAATAATTTCTCAAAGTAACAAGCTATATAAGGTAATCGCAGCCATAAAGGTTTAGGTTTTATAGTAGGCTTAAATTGATATTTTTTTAGAGTTGTTTGGTTATTATTAAGTGAGTATTAAATTAAAAAATAACAAAAACAAATATTTTCAGAAATTCTGGAGAAATTATAATATTGAATTAAAATAGATTTTGTTTTGTTTTTGTTTTAATCTAAAGGTGGTATGATAAAATCGTTGTTGTCCAGCGTAACGTAATTAGCCACCTAAACAGAAATCCCTGCGACACGTCTCTCACAAACTCCCACTTGTCCAGACGTTGCCCTCTCAGAAGGGCAAACCTCCGGTAAATTCGGATGACGCTAATTTTTCCTGACGCCCTTCCCAAGCGTTCAACTAAGGTTAAAACCCCTGCATTAGAGCAGTTCGCGTTTATCTCCAGGGCCGCTAATGGGTTGTGGAAGGGGGAAAAGGAGGGTGGTTGCTTCAAAGACAACGTTGCGTCTAGGCGTCCGCCGACCGGACAAATAAACATAAAATTAAAACCCCAGAAGAAGCGAAATTGTATGTTGATATACGAGGTGTGTAAATTAAGTAATGAGACTGATTTTTTTTATTCTGATAGAATTACAATTCAGAATTGTCTCCTTCAAAATAATTTCCTTGGGAAAACACACAGCGCTGGAGGCTGTTCTTCCATTCCTCATAGCAGTACCGGAACTCATATACTGGAATAGCTTTCAGCTGGTCAACAGCCGTTTGAATGGTTTTTGGGTGCCAATGATCAAGTCAAAGGACTCAAGTTAGGCGAATAAGGAGCCTGAGCTGAGGAGCCACAGGAATGTTTTTCCTGGCTAAAAACTCGTTTACTGAAATGACTGACAAAGCGCATTGTCGTGATGCAACATCCAGTTGTTCTTGATGTTTGGTCTCACACGCATGACCCTTTTTCGAAGGTTTTCAAGAACCTCTCTGTAAGTGTTGATTTACTGTTTGGCCTGGAGACACAAACTCTTTGTGGATAATTCCCTAGCTATCAAAATCAAATCGGCATGCACTTGATCTTTGACTTGCTCATTATTGCTTTTTTGTGTCTTGGAGAACTTGAAGTGTGCCATTCCATGCTTTGGGGCTTGGTTTCCAGGTCGTACTCAAACATCCAAGTCTCATTACCAGTAATGACAAGTTCCATAAAATGGGTATCATTTTCAATCAATTCCAAAACGTCAAGGACCTTTCTCTCCTGATGTCCTTTTGTTCCTGCGAAAGGGTTTTTGGAACCATTTTTGATTTTTTTGGAACAGATATTTCTCATCCACAATTCGTTAGTCAAAATCAAATGAACAGAGGTGTGATTCAAAGTTAACACTTCCACGATCATTTTTGTCGTCAACCGACGATCTGAAGCACAAGATCTCGTATTGACATTTTCATCGGTTTTTTGAAGATGAAAGCTTTCCGCTGCGTGGTTTATCTTCAGTCGACTCTCTTCCTTCTGAAAATGCTTTAAACCACCGGAAACCTGGGCTTTTGAAAAAAACACTGTCTCCGTAGGCGTGTTGAAGTTTTTTCAAAAGTATCCTTTGCGCTGTGTCCAATTCTGAAACAAAACCTGATAGCACGCCGTTGTTCAAAACTAATGTCACTCATTTTTAAAATGCATTAGAAAAAAAAGTTTAACAAAAACAGTCACAGAGAACAAACAAATGACTCTAATAAGTTCAAACTTATACTGGAGGTGCATTACGTATTAATCTACTGCCCTTCCAAGTCCCGTCTCTCCAGTATTGCTAGATAGGCCTCTACGTTGTCACTCTCTTTACTTAATTTACACACCTCGTATATGGCGTTTACGGACTTCATAAACTGCTATACGAATATAAACAGGATGTCAAAATTATAATTTTATTTTAGATATCCGTGAATAACTTCTATAAAAAACTTTTTTTTTTTTACAAAATTTGGCGGTTCACCGAAAATGAACAAAAATTGCCGCCTATGTCAGTAAATGCAGATTTATATCTAATATCCAATTTTAAAATGACATTATTTTATCTCTGAAAGCAACAAAGTTATTGGGGTTAGTTACTTTTGAGAATCACCCGGTATATTCGATATTATATCTATCCTTTATTCGTTTTTGGTGTACTCATGGATACCACAGTAAAGTGTATAACTTTTTTAACTAACCTGCGCATAAATATGATCTGTATGCTTTGCCACGTTTGTATAGCATATGGACAGCTAAATAAAATTCCTTGTTTAGCGGATGGATAAATAAATATATTTTTCCAGCTGCGGACTGGTAGATAGAACACAATGTAAATACTCACTTTTGGAGCAGTCAATCCCCTGGAAGCCGTCTATGCAATCGCACTTGCCCAGGTAGCAGGATCCGCGGCCCGAGCAATCATTGGGGCACGTAGTGCTGACACCCTCCCGCCTCCGAGATGACGAGGGAGACGGTGTGCGGTTGCAGTTCGTCGTTGTACACCTTGAATAAACGGAAAATGAGCTTGTAAATGTCTGTTATTACATGGAGTAACGTAGATAACTCTTAACGTTTCAGTTTCTCGTGGAAGTTTTCAGAATTAACTACTAAGGTCAATAAAATAGGCCTCGATAACTAGGAGAGTAGATCAGAAGTTTTATGAAGTATTAACTCAGATAACTCTTAACATACATAGACAATTCTTAAAGCTTCAGTTTGGAACTTACAATCGTCTTTAGAACTATTAAGGTAAGAATAATAGTTTTGATAACCATAAGAGTAGATTGGAAGTTTTGTGAAGTATTTATCATATAATTTTCCTATTTTATATTCGTAATGAATATTTGATAACAATGCCTTGTAATTTCATCTTTGACAAAGTGCGGTGCATGATTTTGTGAGGGTTCATAATTTATTCCTAGGCCTGTTACTTAAGAATATACGAAAAAAGGGGTGGCTTTTGACCATTTGAGACCACTCTCATTCGATTCAGCACCCTCGAAAATGGTGGAGGGGGGGTAAATATATTTCGTCGCTGCAGCAAATATTTGTAAAAAAATCGTATGATTTTTAGACGTACCAACTTTCAACCGATATATGTCAAAATTTCATGATATTCCTACCATTAGTTTACAAGTTACAGCGGTTTTAGTGACGCTATATTCGTAATTTTCAAAACAATGGATAAATATGAATTTGGTGTATTGATAAAGAATTGCATTTTATTGGGAAAAAATACCGTTCAAGCAAAGCAATGGCTTGAGAACAGTTCGGACTAAGTGGTGTGCTGATTTTAAACGCGGCAGTACAAACACTGATGATGCTGAACATTGTGGTCGCCCAAATATGGCAGTTGTTCCAGAAAACAAAAAAGTGCACAAAATCGTTTTGGAAGACCGTAAAGTGAAGTTGCGTGAAATAGCTGACACCATAAATATGCCTGAAGGCAGTGTATTCACTACTTTGCATGAACGTGTGTCCATGAGAAAGCTCTGTTCGAGGTGGGTATTGCGTTTGTTTATTGTTGGCCAAAAACAACAACGTGTTGATGATTCAGAGCTCTGTTTGAAGCCGTTTAGGCGAAATAAAAAAGATTTTTATGCGATATGTGACAATGGATGAAACGTAGATCCATGACTACACTCCAGAGTCAAATTCAGACAGTCAGTTGAGTGGACAACAACTAGCGACAGCCGTCTAAAGCGATTAAAAACACAAAAGTCGGCTGGGAAGGTTATGGCATATTTTGGGATGCGCATGGTATAATTATGGGATTAATTAATTATCTCAACGCTTCTCTAATATTTCTATGCCTTTCTTATACAGTGTGGAACAGCCAAATGGAGTAAATTCAGTAGCTCCATTATTATGCATTTTAGAAAATTCTGAGATACGTCAATTTCTAATTCTAAAATGACATCTTGCGACGTAAAAATGTCATCCCTAAATTCAACCCCCTTCAGGTGACAGCTACAACCCCTAAATTTTCAAATTAGCAGTAGGAGCTTGTGATACTTCATTTGAAAGGTCCTTTCATTCTCTATTGAAAACTGCTACGGTTTTAAATTTTATTGCAGAAATTAACAAGAAAAAAAAAAGTTTTTTCCAGCGTAGGAAATTCATTATATTAAAATAATCAATATTTACAACATACAAATCATTATTAATGCAGCAGATGTTCAAATGCATCTTGGCAGCATCCTAGACGTAAATACAAATGTCTTCTAACATTAGTTAACATCTGCACCTAATTGCGAGTGTTATTCTTCTTCTTAAGTCAACTAAATCGTCGTTTGGTTTTGTAGACCATACTTTTTACATATCCCCATAGGAAGAAGTTTAGCGGCGTGAGATCAGGTGATCGTGCAGGCATTCTACAGAACCACGTCTCCCTACCCAGCGATTTGGAAAGATTGTGTGGATACATTGACTTCGTAATGTGCTGGTGCATCATCCTGCTGGAACCATATTGCATTACCTGGAAGTTGTGGCTGGATACAAGTTTGCCATCGTCGGTACAACATTATTTTGGAGCAGCGTTAAATAAGTTTCTTCATTCAAATTGCCGTCAATGAAAAGGGGACCAATGATATTTTCTCCAATTATTCCTGCCCAAACATTAACTTTCTCAGGGTTTTGAGTGTGTAGTTCCCTCATCCAGTGAGGATTTTCTCTCGAGCAGTAACGACAGTTTTGGCGATTAACATGGCCGTGAAGTGTAAATGTAGATTCATCCGAAAATAAAACATTTTCTATTTGTAAAGTATTGTCATCTATCATTTGCATAATTTGTTCAAAAAAAGAGAATTTGTCTATCAAAATCGTTTACCAAAAAAAAAAAAAAAAAAAGAAATTGGCTCATTAGTTGGTACCAGTTTATATGGGTGCATCTGATTATTAACATTTCAGAACCTAAAATTGACAAATAGTGTTACTTATAAAAGTTTTATTTTAATGTAACGAATTTCCCACGCTGGAGAAACTTATCTTTTTTTCTTGTTAATTTCTGCAATAAAGTTAGAGATAGAGAATGAAAAGACCTTTCAAATGAAGTATCACAAGCCCCTACTTCCAATTTGAAAATTTAGGGTTTGTAGCTGTCACCTGTAGGGGGTTGAATTTAGGGATGTCATTTTTACGTCGCAACATGTCATTTTAGAATTAGAAATTGACGTATCTCAGAATTTTCTAAAAAATGCATAATAATGGAGCTACTGAATTTACTCCATTTGGCTGTCCCACACTGTATAAGAAAGGCATAGAAATATTAGAGAAGCGTTGAGATAAATGTATCACTCTTGAATGAGATTATGTTGATGAATAAAGTGCAGGTTTGCTTAAAAGTAGTTATTTTATCAGTCATCCTACGAAATTATTGAGTGATGTGAAATTTGATTTTGCATGTCATTGTACATAGGAATAGTGAGGTCTGTTCATTATTTTGTAGACCTGTGTAATGCTACAAGTGGACTATAGAATGCGCTGATTGGGACATTCCTTGTTTTATTCCTGTACCCTTATGCCGCACTCGGGGGCAGAGCTAGAATATGAATGCAAAACGTCTTACCGATAAGAACCAGCGGCCCGTGTCCAAATACTGCAGCAGGCTGACGTTGACTAGCATCGGCTCGATTTCGGCCTCCCTCTTCGCGATGACGTGTTCGTCGACGAAGATCCCCAGGTCGACGGTGGGCCGCGGCAAGTCGGTGCTGGCGGCGTCCTTCTGCAGACGCGCGCCCGGAAAATCTTTCTCGAAATCCGTTTTGGAGTCGGGCGGCGCGTAGAAGGGTCCCCTGGGCTCGGAGTCGGCCAGGATTTTTCTTGTGCCCTCGTACGAACTCGATATGGAATCTAACACGTCGCTCCTGTGGGAATTCCGGTGCTCGTAGGCGAATTTGAATTGGGACAGGGTCGGCGGATCGTCGGCGCCGTCATCTGGAACAGAGAAACGCGGATATCGGACTGTCCACTGCGGAGATTGAAAAAACTGGGTTGGTGAGAAAATATTGGGTCTAATTGTAAGTCAGGTCATAATCGTAATCATGCCAAGAGCAAAGACCTTGAGTCAGCGAAATCAGAGTTCTAAAATAATTCGTAAAACAGACAGATTCGCTTAAAAATCTGTATGCGTGGGAGGTAAAGACCTTTATATATAGCTCAATAGGCAGGGAGCTAAATATCATCAAATAGTGTTCTTGAAACATATGATAGTTTTGACGGTTTCCTATGTATTTTTTTTTTGCGTAGAACACAATGCGCGGGGTCCATAGAGCTGAAACCGCCTGCTAATTTTTTAAATTTTCGCTTATATCTCCGTTCCTTGGCATATTTTATATAGCATATGCATTTAAGAAGTTGTAGCCTATTGAATTTCCAAAATGTTAAGCCCAACCCGAAGTCTCCAAGTGCTATTGTTAATTTGCAAATGACTACTGAAGCTGAAAAAGTGCTTTTTTTCACTATTTTTTTTACTTCCTAATTAGGGCGACTATGATCATGAAATTTTTTGACGCTGACGTATCTATTGTTTTCGGAATTGTGACTATAATATTTTGAAATTACGCTTCAAGACGCGTATTTAAAAAAAATGGGCGTCAAGAAATTATAGTCACAATTCCGAGAATTTGGAAGCGGTAGCGCTAAAACAATATATACGTCGCAAAAAAGGTAGTCGCGTAGAAAACGTTATAAAACTGGCCCAAATTAATAATTTTAAAATCTTTAAAAGTCTCGCAAACTCGAAGACATTTATGATTTTTCTAGCTCAACCTGATCAATATCGTACAATAAACAAAGAAATTGCGCATTCTTAATTAAGGTTTGCAAAAAAATTCTATCGTTAATTACTTGAAAAGTTATTAACGGATCGAGCTAATTTTTTTGTAACTTCATACTACAAATAGCAGTCCCTCCAAGATCATGATCCAGTTTCATG
The DNA here is from genome assembly GCA_029963805.1 of Aromia moschata. NCBI lineage: Eukaryota > Metazoa > Arthropoda > Insecta > Coleoptera > Cerambycidae > Aromia > Aromia moschata. Next base: position 57,919 of record JAPWTK010001269.1, read on the forward strand.
ATCATAGTCGCCCTACTTTCGAAGTAAAAAAATGGTAAAAAAAATGCACTTTTCAACTTCAGCAGTCATTTGCAAGTTAACAATAGCACTTGGAGACTTCGAATTGGGCTTAGAATTTTGGAGATTCAATGGCTACAACTTTTTTAAATGCATATGCTATATAAAATATGCCAAGGAACGGAGATATAAGCGAAAATGTGAAAAAATACGTTTTCTTCCACAAACTAGCCCTATATGTTTCAAGAACACATGAAAGTCTCTGCCTACTGGACTAATACTCAAGTTGGCTTATGGCCTACTAAACAGTAGGACACCATTGTGTATCGTGTGGAACAAAATTTTGAATTGAGAAGTCAAAAAATTTTGAAAAAACTAGAGCTTTTGTTAAGGGGTTACACCTATTTAATTTTTTCGATTTTTTTATTGCCTTAAATGACGTATAAACAACCAAAAAATGATATCCAAAAGCAACCATCGTCCAAAAAAAATTTAAATGACCCTTAGAGCTAAATTTCAGAATTAACTTCTGATGCTCCAAAACACTTTTGAACGCCTGGCGCGTTTATAGTAGCAGTTTGGAGTCGCTTTAGCTCAATCAGTACTTTTATAAATATACTAAGCATAGATGGCGCTAATACAGGTGTACTCAAATTTAATCGAGTGGTCAGTCTATACCACCGATTAACAAATATATACATCTCGGTGGTCTATACCCGCATAACCTTTATACGTTACAAAACGCGATTATCTCAAAACAGTGTTTTTCAACACGGCCTTACAAATAACTTTTTTATTTAACCGCAATTTTCATCCGATCGACTTGAAATTTTAACTGAAGCTTCTTAGATAGATTTTATAGGAAAGTACACATGATTATTAAGATTGATTAACAATTACTTTTTTTTATAAACTTTGATGTCAATTTTTTTGTTAAAAAAAAAACAAAAATGATTTTTTTTCATAATCGTGTGTACTTCTCTGTTAAATTTAATATAGAATAGTTTTTCTGTCCTGGGTGTAAATGGAAAAGTTTTATTCCTAAGGCCGCAGACCTCCAAAAAAAGACATGTTGCTTCAAACGTCTGTTCTTCCGTCATTTTGGAAGAAAACATTAAATAAAAAATTATTTTATGCACCTTTTGATATGTTTAATAAACCCTGAAAATTATATTTTGATTGTTCAATTGAATCATTAAAAAAAATCCCAAAAATTGTTTTTTAAAAAGTAATTTAAGACAATTCAAATAGGTGTAACTCCTTAAGGCACTTATTAATAGTGCCCGTGTGTTAATAAACAATTCCAGGTTCCATATTAACGCGAGTGGAATTCTGTCATATGTGCCACTTTAATAAAGTACATTGTCAACTTCTGTATATACAGTGCCAACCATAAAGTTTGCACCATATGGGAAAAATTGTATTTGCATTTAAGAAATTCTTTTGACCGCCAGTTGTTTCGGCATGTCAGTAAACTAAAATAGCGCGCATCAAACCTAGTAAAAAGTTCATAATATACGAGTAGAATACGAAAATTTGAAGTCGACCCAACCCAAGAGAAAAATATTACAAGCAAAATATTAGCCCCAATTTATTTCGTGAAACACGTAAGAATGAAATCGGTTTAAAATCGAAGTTTTGCCCATTATATTGTTTTGAACCAACTAACAATATCTTTCTTGGAAAAGGAAGGTCGCTAGAAAGCAATTGAGGCGATTTTAATAATGAGTGATTTCCTTCAATTTGTATTTTACTAGTACAAGGTAATTAAATCGCATTGGGAAGAATGTCAGGAACCGCTTGTTCACCATACTGTTAGAAGAACTAAACAAAACCGAAGGGAAAAAAAAAAAAAAAAGAAACTTCATATTGAGGACCCTTAGGTAATATTTACAAATGAGTTATATTTTTACTTTTCTTTATTTAATAAAATTTTCTTTAGGGGGAGAAATAAAAGGTTGTTGGGTCGATTTCAAATTTTCGTATGCTACTCGTATATTATGAACTTTTTACTAGGTTTTATGGGCGTTATTTTAGTTTAAAGACATGCCCAAACAATTGACGGTCAAAGAATTTCTTAAATGCACACTTTATGGATGGCACTGTATGCAAATTGATCTGGACCTTGACTTGAAGATATGAAAGTGCCATCCAATTCAAAAGTACAGTCTTTTTCTGCCTTATATTTTGACATTGGTGTAAATAATAAATAGGAGAATTAAAATAAATAGAGGTGCTGTGATCGCACTGTATATGAGGAAAACATTCAGGCAATCGGAGTACATTTTGTTTGTGTCAGCATACTAGGCAGAGAGATAGACAAATGTATTTCAGCGACATCGGACTAATACTAGGAAGAATAGTATTTTAATGAATGGGATCAAATCGAATGGATATATCCCATCGAACTGGAGGGTGGAAGCCATCGTTCCGTAAACAGTTTCCGATCCGATTCTTCGTATTAATCATCCAACGTTATCGGTAAACAATTTCTGAGGATGAATATAAAAATCAATTTGCAATTCATCGTCAAGCGATGCCATCCCACGAAGTGAGGAATTAGAAAATATAGACTCGCGTTATTTTTGCCACAGTCACCTGAGTCAATATATGCAAATAGGAATAATAACAAATAAAGAGCAATAAAAAAATCACCAAATCTGACTATGAATGAGAGGGATGGAGATAGTGGTGTCGAAGCTGGGAGTGAAACTTTGTTGTTGTCAAATTTTTGGAAAGTGGCTGTCACAATTGCGAAATAAATAATGGCTGTCGTCGTTTCTTTGTACCCTGCCAACTTTGATGACGTTTGTTTTGGATGACTCGTTACAATCGAGCATGGAAAAATAAGTTTCTTCTGTTACTACTGAATAAAGCTAGAAATATGTAAAAATGATTACAAGGATTAATTTTGTAAATGTAGCATGACCACTATGGTATAGAGCATTTCTGCATACTAACTTTATTTTAACATAGCATGAACATTTATGAAGTGTTGTTTGTGCTCAATATACTCATATTGATGAAAATAATTTAAAATACCAATTGTTTGTAGCATTTGTCTTATTTAATAGCTTAGAATATTTTTCAAAGTTCAAAGTTCAACGTTCAAACAAAAACCAGTTATTAATATAATTAATAATACATAAAACAGTAACTACACATTTGTAAAAATCATTACCTAATTTAATAAATGTCATTACAGATACGTATGTATAGTATATCTCAAATTCGAGGAATACAGATAAGAGATACATCTAAAGTTTAAATTATCGCAAAGTTGGGAAATTTGTGCTCAATCAAATGTCGTTTATTGAAGAAACTGAATACTTCGGAGATATCCGAAAAAAATATTAAAAACCTCTATTTCAAAGATTTTGTGAAACAACTTGCATTTTTCTTCTATTAAATGGCATCATCAGCTCCTGAGTTCGACGATTTCATTTTTGGGTCCATCATCAACTTCATTTCAGTACGGACCAGTATGTTTTATTTCAGATTTGGAAAGAGCTCGTCAAAAACTGATTATCTATGCACTTGGTATGTTATTGAACGTAAACTCACAAATTAAATACAATTTAAAAACACAGACGTTAAATCATTATGGTCCAACCGTGTTAACGTTGATTAGGTACAGATATTATAGTTTTTTCCTTTTGTGTAATTGTTCTATTCGTATGTATTTATTAAAACTCTAATAAAGCCTAAACTAATGAATTTAGTAGAACAAACTGTATCTAAGTCAGACCACAGAGACGAATTTATTTTAATGTGTGGGTTGGAATGTGCAGGAATACAATTTTTGATCCTATAACATACGAGGGTAGCTTAATTTTCGAGAGATATAGCTAATTAATATTAAGTAAAATACTTGAGCAGTTTGAAGACATACCATTACATATTTTGCAGCGATGCTCTTCCTGACAATGACTGGGATATACAACCATACTGTTTCCAAATAAATGGAAAAAAAAGGGAAAGCTCTGAGATAGTCTGCTAGAAGTTCAGACCTAAATCCCTTGGACTACATTTAATAAATAAGTAACAATGAGTTTGTTGTATTATATCGTTGATTTTCTTTTTGTGAAACAATATATTCTTTAGAATGAAGATAGATAAACTGCTCGTCAAAATTTACGGGTGAGCGGGGAGTTAGTGTAGTGGTGGACTGGAGGGTGCCATATCAGTTTATTAGGTAGCATTAGGATTTATGGAATCGCCCAAGAGATGTCCGATTATAAAAAACCTTGCGTAACTGTGGGGTGTGCTCATGGGGGCTAAACAAGGGTTGGAGGGATAAGACAGCGACCAAACGCTCAGAACTTGTTGAGGAGATCTTAATGTATCACGATAGGGTTTTCACCACCCAGTATCCATCTCAGCCTATCCTGTAGGTCTTTGATTTGCCGCCAGAATCTTGTGAATTAATATTGCGACATGGGGTTGGTTTTTGGGATGTGGACGGTGAACACTTTAAGCCACAGCGTTGGCGACTTCAGGGCATTAAAACCACCACTATACTGAAATTTGTAAGGAGCAAGTCTCTATCTCGAATAGAACGCAAATGGCATTCATCTAAGAAGTGTTACGCTAATTTTGACGAGCAGTTTATGTTTTTGATGATGTTTTACATCACAATGTTCAATAAAAAACAAAGTGTCAAATCTGCTTTCGCCAATTTTATTTTTTCGCTTCTGCTTAGACAAGGTTAATGTTTCAGGTAATTTTTTGTCTCTATTATTGGCTTGTGCGAATTTGAAAGTACATCATGAAGCTCCTCCATTTTGTTTGTAAAATATTTCATTACAATAAATCAAACAATCTACAGAGAGGTTGGCAGAAATTTTCAATTCCCTCTCTGTATCTCCCACGAAGCAATTACGAACAAACGAAAAGAATAGATAGGTATATTTAAAAAATGGGAAAGCGGGCTGATTTGTTGCACGCAGGTTTGTAACCCCTATGACCGCGGGCCGTGAAGGTTAAATGGAAGAGAAAAAAGTTAAAAAGAAAAAAAACCGCTGACAGAGGGAGGAGACCTTTGCCGCATTGTCTCTCATTCCCCCACCTTCGGAAATCCGCTCTTCTTCTTGATCTGTCGCTGTCGAACCCCGGCTCTTTGTCCCACCTTCCGCGTATCCTCAAAAGAAGTATTGTGTCGACATTTTCGCGTAATTATGTCGGCGGATCGCGGCGTATTCGGAGCATGACGCTGATTAAAATGCCATACGATCGCTGAGCAGGCTGGGGGGCGATTCTCTTTTAATTAACATTTGCGAATTAAGGCTAATTGAGCGATATTAATTTTTCTATTATTTTCAGAGTGGAGATGCTTTTGGAGAGTGGCGAAATTTTATTCTCAAGTGAAATATTCCATGATAAAAGGAGTTAAAAAGAATTATTTTCCAGATAAAATGCGATTTAAGACTCAGCTCGGTTACGTTCAATTTTGGACTCTTCAGTGATGTACAGGGTGTCCCAATTAATTGTCTCACGGCTGGATATTTTGGGATTTACAGGGTGTTCCACCTAAGGAGGATTTATTCCACAACTCTTGTCATTGTAAATTTAAGAAAAACATGTTTCGAAATTAAAAAAAAAAACTAAAAAGCAATCGATTTTTTTCTCGAAAACTGATGGAAATGCAATGGATAAATAATGAGAATGAAAGAGTAATTCATGACAAATTGTCTAAATCGCAAGTCTCTAACTATTTTTTAGTTAAGACGCTATTTAAAAATATGTAGAAACGCTGTTATTGTGATATGTTTCAAAAATAGTTGAATGTCTCCAAAACGGTGGGTTTAGGTACCATGTATTATACATGGTACCATGTATATTTGTGCATTTTTGGATATTCCACTAAATTTCAGTTCGATTTTTATAGTAAAATCGAACTGAAATTTAGTGGAATTCAATTGAATATAACGAAGTTGTGTAGCGGTTCAATGAAATGGAGCACCCTGTATGATTAGAAATATTTTAGAAATATGGACTACATATTTTTGAGCAACTTTTATTTGTAACATTTTTTTCTTAAATTTACAATAAGCGAGTTATGGAAGAAACCGACTTAGGTGGAACACCCTGTATTTTAGTTGAATGAAAATTAAAACGCTGAAGTTTATGAAAATTCGACTCGAATAATTTTACAAATGTAATTTTTTTGGGAATTCGTTTTTACAATACCTCGCGGAAAAATCTCGAGGTTAAAATCAGATTCCTTTGGAATTAAGCATAATCTCAGCGTTCAATTTTCTTTATAGCTCAAAATTAACCCAAAATATCGACACTGAGATTGTCATTGACACATACAATTTTTTATTTTTTTAATTTACCACTCTGAAAATAATTCTTACAAAATTTTATAGTGTCTATATTTATATATCTACAAGTTTATGTGTCGCTATTGATATACATATATTCGAATCATCATTATAGCTGTAATTTCTTTAATTTTCTTTTGTTTTTTTTAAATAATATATTTGACTACTATTTTTGTAGTAGTATTTCTAATTACTTAGCATTGTTACAACAGACAACAGTGTGTAGAAGTATTCAAGACAATTAAAAAAATCAAAAATTAAAAAGTTACCGAATTAATTTCCGAAATGGCGTCCGGTCATGCTTTATATTAAAAAAAAAAGGTAAGTTCACAATACAGTAGAAAAATATACATTTATGTTTATCGCTTTCTTTACAAATCCTAGTATTGTATTTTCTTATTTTCAACGTTTTTGTAAATTATAACGACAAATTGTATCGTGTTTATTGGTAAATAATTTCGCTCATAATCTTTTTTCAATATAATGCAGGATCGGATAAATGGTATTTTCGAAATTAAAAATGAGTAAGGTAACTTTTTTATTTTTGAAAAATGTTATTTAGAAAAAAATATTTGTTTTGAATAGTTCTACACGAAAATGGCAACTTAGTAATCAGCCTATATTTAAATCTTAATTAATTAATCCCAATTACCTAATTTTCACAAACAGAAATGTTCACCTGTCACTAGCACCTTCGCCAAAACTTTAAGTAATGAACAGTTAAAAATTGTCCAATTTAGAGAACCATATTGATTTAAATTATATTGTATGCTTTTACATTCAAAACTAATTTCAATGTGTATGTATTTCTGGAGAAATATCAAGTAACAATAGATTCAATTTTTGAGTTGGCTAATATGAAAAAAAAAATTACCTTTTTTTAGTGTTGAATTTTTCTTTTAAAAAAAAGTGTGCAAAAACTTCACATTTTCCCATTTGTTTAACAAATTGATATTCTA